>OX456526.1:77572397-77772397 GCA_949748255.1 Eustalomyia histrio
ACAATATTTCAAAGGGGTTTTCAAAAAGGGAAAAATAAATTACCTTCCTGGTCTAGAGACTTAAATCTTTTATGCAACAAAACTTATAATTACCAATTATACATACAGAAGACAATGCCTAAACACTGTTAGTTAAAAAACTCCCAATTACACTGAATAACCAGGGCAACCAGTAATATTACACCCAGAAAACAGATTCGTGCTGACAACCGAATTTGTCGGTAATCTAATGGTTCAGTTGCAGCAACCGAATTTTTCGGTTGACTACCGAATTGTTATTAAGCGAACCGAAATTCTGTCATTAGAGTTAAATTACCCATGTCTCAATTGGTTTTCTGTTGCCACAACCCAAAAATTCGGTTACCACAACCGAACCATTCGATTGGCTACAAATTCGGTTGTCAGTACGAATCTGTTTTTTCTGCGTATGCTCTAAAAATACATTTTATGACCATGTAAAATGCCCTAAAATAGGCGCTTAAAACTAAAAAGATCTTAAAAACCTATTCCTACTTTTTTCAAATTAAGATTCAATTATTATCTAAAGAAAACAGTGTAAATAGTTAATAATTAGGTAAGAGGAAATTATCTAAAACTTTTCTATTATACTACGCACAGTGTACTGTGGTTAGTGTGTCCAATTTCTCGACACTGCCGGTTAACCCGTAATGACATTATTCGAAAAGTAACGAAAATGCATTAATCGGTTATTCGGATCGATTAATCGAACAAATTTACATTATTTCAGTCGTTTGATTTAGGTGATCTCACGATCGGAGTTCATATTGATTTTCTAAAGCCATTTGATACAGTTAATCATGATGTCCTGCTAATGAAACTATTAAAGTGCTTTATTGCGTCGTATCTGTCAGATCGCTATCAGAGAGTTACCTCTAAAAATTGTTTTTCTTTCTTGAAACATATTTCTTCGGGTGTATAGGCATGATTCGGGCATATATACATGATATTATTGTTCGAAAATTCATCTTAATGCAGATGATGGGCAAGTACATTTATCTCGTCCTATTGGATTGGTTGATAATTTAGTTTGACGTCTAAATGAAGATTTGCAGGAAATATGACGATGTTCCTTGTACCATCGCACAGTTGTAGAAAACTTTTATATTTCTAATTTCTATATTTCTTTATGCAAATTTACAAATGTTGGTGAGAAGGTTAACAATATAATATCTGAACTAGAGATGGGCACGTTAGCGATTTTTGAGTCAAGCTCACGTAACAAAAATTACAATCACGCACGAGGACTTGTTTTACTCACACTCGATCAAGTGAGTAATTTAAATTTTTGCACACGCGAGTGTTTCGTGACACTCACAAAATACGATTAAAAAATTCAAAATATATCCAAAAATGAAACAAAAAACCTATATATAGTGGCTACGAATTTTGTTGTAGTGGCTAGGAGCCTTCGTCATTGGCGAGATGAGAGTCATTTTGTACATCCTGTATATTTTTAAAGTCCTTGTAATCGACCACCTCCAGTTAATTTAAATTTTTTCATTATTTGAAAGGCATATAGACCTATATTTTACAAGCGAAAAATTGAACACGAAAGGAATATAAGAATCAAATTTTTTGTGACCCAACAAAGGTTGAAAATTACGAAAAAAAAAAATAATAATTGCTTCGACCAAAGATGTATGTAAGTTGGAAAAAGTTTTAGTATTTTTTTTTCCCCCTTTAGTGAATTTTATTTTATTTATGGATGAACCGGTCTGCTCGACGATTATTTCATCCAATATTTTAATATAAATACGGCTTAAGCACCATTTGCTATTTCGAACTCTTCAGGAACATTTCACTTGTTCCAGAAGCCTTATGAATTACACAGTACAACACATGATTTTGGGTCTCAATTCTGAGAATTGCACGTGAAAGTAGCCCAAAAAATAAGAACTTCTGCATCATTCGTTTTGTCAAGTTGTATACCGTAAGGAATATCTCTTTTGTGTCTGAAGCAAAGTTGTAGATATTGAATAGGAGGAAAAAAGCAGCACAAACCTACTCCAAAAAAGTGCATCTAGTGCCTTAAAAATCACAAAAATGCCGACTTTTTCCCCATTTTTCACCTTTTTTGCTCAATAACTGGATTACAAATCCACGAATATGCTGTATTTTTATCACTTATTTGCTTTGGCTATTTTGTGTTTTGATTTACTCATTAACTTGTTTTTACAAACATACATTTATACTTCGCTTGACTCTCACGCGCCACTGTTTTGTTAGTGCCTTTTTTTTTTGTTCATTTGGTTTTTGAAAGCTGTGAAATAGACAACCCTTTTGTTCAAAGTGAATTAGATTTTAAAACCAGAAGAACATTAAATATTTCAATGTGGAAAATAACAAGTGCCCGAAATTGGATGATTTTTATTACGTTTGTGGTCCTATCGTCCCAAAAATAAGCAAACATCCAAAAACTAGTTTACTGAGGAATTCAAAACAGCGTATTGTTATTAATTTGATGAAACAGATTAATGTCATGCAAAATTTACGCCGAACACATTGTGCAAAAGTTGTTATAATACCCTTATATGTGGATACATGGACAGTTTTCTTTTATGAAGCCAGTAATTTGGGTGCCAGATTCAACTGGCCATGATGAATCTAGGTGCTACGCATGCATAAATTTGTAATTTTGTTTGGTATTTGTTGCATTAAGTTTGTAAAAGTTTATTTATTTTATTTTAAATATCTTTGTAAATACATTTAAAGAAAAAGCAATAAAATTTACTACTACAAATTAAAAAATAGGCTTACACAAATCCGTTTTCCGTCGTCATTGACGGACTTTCAACGGACAAATCCGTTTTTCATCCGATGTATCGATTCGATCGATTTTAACGAAAAACTGCCTTTTTTACTCCGATAAACCGACTGTCATTGACGGTATTTCAACGGATTCGAATCAGTTTCTATGTATGTTCCTTAAAATTCGTTTTCTGGTACGTATACGGATCCTTATGTCTGTTAAATATTTCAATAAAAATGTTCTGTGTAATTTTGTAGCACCTAACGTTAAATATAACCAAATATATTTTTACGCGAGAGACTGTAGCCGTAGCATGCCTTTATTCCGGCTTGTCGGCTAATGGGTGGGTTTCGGTGATACGTCATTGTGCAAATTAACAACAAAACTACAGCACTTATTATTTAATTTGTGCATGCTATAAGGTTTAGACAGACAAATAAAAGGAAACAGAAATAACGGAAGTCAAAGCATATTAATGGAAGTAGGAAGATAAAGTTGTTGACTGTATGCGTGTTAAAATGTTTACACGGCATTATCCTCACCCAGCCATGACCATATTATGGAAGACAGTGACTTTACGCATGATCCCACAGCTAACCTAAATTATCCGAACAGTTAAGCTGGAGAGCATGGCTTGATGACGGAGTATTTGTTTTTGCACTGGCCATCATACAACGCATTACATGATCAAATGCCGGACATGTTGTACAGCATTTTTGTTCGTCTAAGGGCCCTTTTAGTAGAGTATTCAAAAAACCGGCCTTTTGAAAAAACCGGTTTCGGTTTTCTTCGATAAATCGAATTTTGAAAAAACCGGTTTCGGTTTCGGTTTTTGCCGGAAAAACCGGTCAACCGGTTTTTTTCGGTTTTTTTTAACTTTAATAAAAAGCTTATATAATTTGTTAATTGTTTTTATAACAAACAAAAAAAAAGAATTTTAATATGTAAAGTAATATAAAAAAAAATACATTCTTTGAAATATATATATATATATATATATATATATATATATATATATATCTTCATAGGCATATTGTTACTTTGGAGACTGTCTGGATACAGCGCATATTAATTATAGGGACTTTTTTGGCTGTAGATACAGATGTCTTCAAAGTATGGGCAATGAATATATATATATATATATATATATATATATACATTCATTTAAATTTAATTTTTTTATTGTATTTCATTTCAAGATTTTATTTATTGGTTTTAATATTTTTTAATATAATATCTCAAAAATTCATTAAGTTTGTAAATTGAACGTTTAAAACGATTGGTATTAAATAAGTTTTTTTTAATATTACATTTTAAATATGTAAAAAGAAAATCTATTTTTCAGTTCTAAAATAATATTTTAGAAATAATATGCAATTTAAATGTTTTGTTTTAAGACGATTTCTTTGTTTGCTTTTGATAAAGTTAGAAGTGGAAAATACTCTTTCACTAATACTAGATGTTGGACAAATAGTCAAAAGACATTTATATTAATTTTCCAACTTTTCAGTTATTTTGTCGCATTTATCAAGATATATGAAATCATCATACAATGTCTCTTTTTTAGGATTATAAATACTGTTTATTGTGTTATTTAGATCAGAAATTAAACTATTTGAATTTGGAATATCCAAAGTTAAGTTCTCATCGGAATCTATCAGACTTACATCTAAATCTTCATAACCAAACAAACGAGTATATAAGTGTTCGGACAAAATAAAAGAGACCAGTTGGTGATGTAATTAAAAAAACCGGTTAACCGAACAAAAAAGACCGGTTTTCGGTTTTCTTCGAATTTACAAAATATTCGAAACCGTTCGGTTTTTAAAAATAAAGAAACCGGTTGACCGGTTTTCGGTTTCGGTTTTTGAATACTCTACCTTTTAGACAGAAATCATAACAAACATTTTAGAATTTCATTTGTTTTTTATTTATAGAAAATTCATAACACAAAAATGTTTATCCTAAAAATTTTTAAATCAACTAAAAGTAAAAATATAAATTAATTTAAATATACATTTATCATTATTTAATGTAATAAAACAATTTTAAATTTAAAAAAAAAGAAAAAAAAGTTAACATTTCAAATTGTAATCAACTAAAAAAAGTTCTAATATAAATTCGCTATAAAAAAGACTTGGAAATGAAATAATTTTATTACATAACTGGAAAGCTCGAAGTATTTTATATGGTAATTTTTATGGGAAAAATACGGCAGGTTGTTATTCTGTTTAAAGTGAAATAAAAGTTTCAGTAACTCTGTTTTTTTTAATTCTTTCTACAAACATTTTGATACAACTGACAAAATAGGTTAAAATTACTGAATATTACTATTTATATTTTCGGTTTATAGAAATATATTTTAATAAAATTATAAAAAAAAACATTTTTGTTTTTATTTCTAAAAAATATATCCTATTTAAAATTTCAATCGAAATTCTAAGCGGTTTCTCAGTTGTTACATTTTTATGCATTGAAGATTTAATAAAATTTTCTCTTTTTTTTAAACTAACGCCCTATTACAGAAAGTCCAGTTCAAATTTAATAAATAGTTAAACTCAAATTTTATATCGGAAACAACAACAAAATAAGGCTGCGAATATGTCAATAATAACAAATATAAGCTCAGCAAGAATTTTCAAAAACTCAATAAAATTTTTATTTTTTAAGTAACTTACAAAAATAAACTGTACTCCAAAAATACTGTTTTGGTAGTTATGTATTTATTATAATAATGAAGATAACTTTTCAAACTACCCAGCAAAATAAAATGGATGTTATTCTTTACGAATCTTTTTTTCTCAACATCCAAAGAAGTTAATAGTGCAAATTTTTCGATTTGTAAGAAGTCATTTTAAACAACTTCCAAAATGTTGATATTAACCCCTAATAGGAAAAAAAAACAATTATTTAGTTGGTCCATAAATGGTTAATTCCTGCACTCATTAAATGCCTTAGTGAAAACATATTTTGCATACCAGTGATATTCACTTTGTCGTCCTGGTCGGAATGATAATTCTTGGCGAGTTCAAAATCACATTTTTAACTTAAAAAAAAGCCACTCCCTATATTTATTTTGTAGTCCCTATATTTAACAACTTCCGTAAACTAATGCAAAAGTCCATCTGCTCATCGATTTTTCATATCACCGAAACAAACTACTTTCTCCCAATGACACGCCGCCAATGTTAAAATCATTAATGATTCACCGAAATTTTCACAATTTCGTGTTCAGTAGGTGTAGTGTTAAACTACTTCTTTCTCAGCTCTTATTTTGCTGGGTTCTGTTACGAAATACAGTACTTTCATTAGCTGTTTTAATAACAGTGATAATAAAGGGTTTTGCAAAAAGGACGGGTAGATGTTATCCTGGCCACATGTCGTTTGCGCCGGCGCAAAACAGTTGGCGTGGGTTGATGTCGTCCCATGTACAGCAATTTTGCTTGTTAACAGAGTCATTCATCCAAAAATTTGCCTTGTCGATAAAGATGATTATTCATTTCCTTTCAGCCACTCTTGTTAGTACTACTTTCGCTTGCTACTTTTCTTCAAAAACAATAATTTTTTATGTAGAGACTTTCTAAAGATTTAATTTAAATAATAATATAATAAATTATTTAGTTTAATTTCTTCGACCTTTTTAATTTAAATTCTAGGTAATAAATAGTCAAGCTTAAGGTAAATTTTATAAAAAATTATTTATTTTCTATCCAATATTTCGCTATCTCGGGTATTAGCCAACTGATACAGTACTGGTGCAAAGGAGTCATTCCAGAACTATTTCTCAGATGTCAAATTAGTACAAGTTTTACTTCCTATTTTCGTCCTTAAATTGAAATTTTCAAACTGGTTTTACAATGAGTTTTAAAGTGGAAGTTGAGGAAAAATTGGTCCGATCCCTGTGTCCTCTCCATGTTAAATTCTACAGTTATTTCTATGAACTCGAACTAGTTGCTTGGTTCATGTAAACTAGTAGTATATAACTGGTTATACACTTGTGTGTGTGTGAATAATATTAAATTTCAAGTGTACTAAATATAATTTTTTGCTGGGTAGAAAAAGGAAATTCTATCAGCAACGTCTTTGCTAAGAAAAGCATTCTTTTTCTACCCCACTAGCAACCCAGTCATCATCATACCTTTTAAAGCATGGCTTCGCATGCAATTAAATGTTAATTCATTTCCATTTTTTATTTCTTCATTATTTCACATTTTATTATACTAAACTCTATTTGCGAATGTTTGTTTTTATTTACTTGTAGCATTTTTTACACGTTCCCACATTGTTTTGGCCTACAACACAAATCAGGTGACAGTTGTTCATCTTCAAAAACCCAATACGCGATCACAAGGTCCAGAGAAAATTTCACACATGGAACCGAAAATTTTTCATGCCATAATACCAGGAGCAGCAGAAAGAAAAATTTCACGTCGCTTAAGTGTTAATGGAACATTTGATATGTTTGTAATATGGACTAAATCATCACAAAATGAAGTATTTCCCTGGAGACCAACAATGAGAGATCAAGATCGTGCCAATATCCACGTATTCAAGTTAAAAGGGTGTGTTTGATATATTTTAAATTTATTTATTACGTTAATATTTTATATTTTTTAGAAATCAACTAGATTTCTTTGCTTACTGTTGGTCGGAAAATGATCCATTATATGTGGATTTCTTACGTTCCACAGAAAATCGTATTTTAACATTGGAACAAAAAATTTCTCGCAAAGGTGAAATTTCAGCAGAAGTGTGTTCGTATGAAATAGCAGTAGGGAAAATGCAAAGAAGTCCATTGTCCTCTGTACCTATGGGTACGCAAATTACTAGTTTTGCATTTAGTCCCGATCAGGAGAAATTGTTTTTGGGCAGTGTGGATCGTAATATATGCCTACATGATTTGGTATTACAATCCACGAAATGTGTTACGCAAATTGATATTGTAAGTAGAAAAACTTTACGCTAATAAAAGCACTGTTATCGATAACTGATGACTAAAACATATTTGCATAAACTGCAGAAATAAGTGTTGAAATCAGCAGAATTTGTTTGCTAAGCATTTTTAAAAAAATCAGTTAAATTTACAAAATTTTGGGTAAATTCAAATAACAATCTAAATTGCAAAAATTACCGAAAAAAATGTTGAACATTAATAGACGAAAAATGTTACATTTTTAGTTTTTTTTTTTAATATGAATAACAATCTAACCTTTTGTAGGAACTCTTCTCCATCTTCTGTATTAAAGTTCATTGGAAATATAATACAGAATTTGATTTAGTTTTATGATCCTTGGTACAAAAGATCCACATGGGTCGCAGTACCGGCCGTGGGCCAGTTCTTGACTTAGCAAATATTTTTGACAAGTTTTAATTTTCGAAATATTTCATAATGTATTCATGTAAGACAAGTGGTAGTCTTACATGTATTACACTAGTAACATTTCTTATTTCTTAAATAACTATCAAAAAATAAATGTTTACTGAAAAAAATTCTGTTTATTTAGTAGTTTATTATAATATTAAAAATAACTGCTTTCAACAACTGTTACGAAATACAGTGGTTTTCGTTACTTGATTTTTTAAACAACCGTAATTATAGTTGTTTGATATTTCCCATAGAAAATCAACTGTAATTACAGTTTAACAACATCTACTGATTACTGCGCAAACATCTGTTATGTAGTAATTGTCAAACTTTTTTGAGTGTACACTTATATATTGATCCATACATAACGCTCGTATATTTTATTGGACCAAAAACAGTACATTTCACTGAAATTTTTTAAAAAAACAGTAAATCGATTTGGAAAAACAGTACTTTTCGCAGTATATATTTTATTCAATGTAAAAAAAAATTAACAATCATTTCCATCAAAATCAGCTTTTGTGGTTGTTTTGTATTTGTCGTTTGAAGCAATTTGAATAAGCAATGCCGGCTTTGTTTTGAGGTAATTATAGAAATCAACGCATTTGTACTTCAAATTACATTTGACGGTCAGAATCGCCTTCAATGTTTGCACATCTAATCGGGTTTTGTCTGACGTCCAAGTTTTGTTCAGTGCACAGAAGATTCGTTCCACTGATGCTGAAGTTCCTAGCAAGCATAAAATATATTTAACGGTCGTGGCCATTTCTTTGAATTCGCAATCGGCGTTATTGAGATGAATAAATATCTCCACCCACCGATCCACAATCGAAACATTGCATATTTTTGTCGCTCGTACAATAGTTTTTGATATATCAAAATTGGGTGTGCAAATTTACCGCATTTTCATTGGCATTGTACAAATTGTATTCGCTCTACTTGTCCATAACGGCTTCGACTTCATTCCATGTTGGTGTTTCTTGCAATACTGCCCACGCAAAAAGTTTGAGTGGCTCGAACGGTGCTGTCCATAAATGTAAGTAGGAGCCATCTCAATCGAATTGTATCCATTGTCAAAAAGTTTTTGCTTTTCTGCTAGTACAGATGGCGATAAAAAATCATCCTCTTAACGCATTTTTAGTGTTTCTTCAAGCTCATTAAAACAGTGTGCAACTTCGATTGCAGTGACATCATCACCTTCAATTTTCAGCACATAGTTCCCGAATAATTCAGCCTGATGAAAGAAAAATAAATTAGAAAGAGAAGAGGAAAATTCTATATAATTAGAGAAATTGAATTGGCACCCCCAATGAAATTTTTTACCTGCTCTTGAACGAATAGCAACCAAAATTGTGATGCTTCTTCACTGAAAAAATCCTTCAACTTCTTTTTTCCTCTTTCAAGTCCAAGAAAATACATTTGAAGAGCATCATAGAGTTTTAAAATACGCTTGATAGCTGGTCCGAGAGCCAAAAATCGTGTTTTTGCATATCCGAGCAGCCTGTTATGTTCCACTTCTGCTTCTTCACAAAAAGCTTTCAATGTTGTCATGCGTACAGTGTTAAGGTAGAAGTGAGAATATGTTTTAACAACAACCTACTCTACGTCGAATGGTATTTCATCACATGCAAATTTCAATGCATTGTGTGTTATGTGAGCGGCACAGCCGATGCCGACCAAATGTGGAAGCCACTGTTTCAATCGGTGATAAACATTTTTCTTTCCGCCACGAGTTTCTCCACCAAAATTAACTTTTGCATTATCGCCACAGAAGCAGAAGATTTTCTTCCTCAGATCGTAGTCACTGGCAGTAGACGTTATTAGATCGGATATTAAGGTGGAATTTTCACTAGCTTCTTTGGTTAAATTCAAAACTTTAACGCGTACTCCGACAGTAGGGATAAAATATCGAACGAGCACAGGAAAAAGTTTGATATTCCCATGGTTTGATGCCTCTGTGTAGATTGACACATTACTAGTCTTTTAAATCTTCTTTAAGCAATTGTTGGGCTTGCGGCGCGAACACATTGGTGACTATTGCTTGACATGCTTATTTTTGAAGTAAACAATATTATTGTATGAATTCGCTGTTCGCCCTTTTTATTTCTATTATGTATCGAAAAACAGTATTTTGAGTTAGAAAAGCAGTACGCAGTTTTTGATGTCGAAAAACAGTATAATACTGCGAAAAACAGTACAGATATGAGCATTATCCATACATAATAAGACGCAACCTTATAAGACATCATATTAATAATTTTAGAGAAAAAATAAATTATATGTGAACTTAAAATAAAATAAAACCAAAAAAAAAATATTTAAAAATATTCAAACACCTGCATAATGTTAGCAAAATGCAGAAGTTTTTTTATTTTGTTTAAAAAAAATCTTTAAAAATCATTGAAAAATTATTTCTAAGTAAAACAACTGCAATCACAGTTAAAATAACTACAATCGCTTTATGTTATTATATAATAACTGGCATGTAGTAAATGCAGAGCTAAGTGCATTGGAAATTTTAATTATTTAATTTTTAAAAAATTCTCTTAACATAATTTTTCATATTCATAACATCCCCAAAACTGGGAAACAATAGACATGATGGGCAACGTGTGTTAGAAGTGTTGCATTATTTCTAGAGAACAACAATGTACATTAAAAGTTAATTTCATCCAAAAGTTTCAAGAAATAAAAAGATTAATGGTTTACTTTTTGCAGATTCCCACTCAATGTTCATGGCACAGTGATTCTAGTATGATTATGATCGCCAACACTAGATCACAATTTGAATGTTTTGATCTGGCTTTAACACCCATCGGTAATCAACTCCAAAGTGAAGATGTTACGCCAACAAATCTCTTGGATTTATCACATTATTTTGCCAGCCAACCAACGCTTCTTCAAATTTCCTTTAGTCGTAAACCAGAAATTGGGCACAACTCCCACGCCTATGCTGGCACTGATTGTTTTCTTCTACTGCTATACGATCAGGGACCAATAGGATGCTTACGTTTCTTTGCCGGTGCGGGAATGCGTGGTGATATACATAATTCTGGTCTGACAGCTGATGTAATACTGGACAAGTATTTAGCTCTCAATCAATTGGAAAAAGCCGTTAATCTTTTAAATGCTCTCAACTGGGAAACTTATGGAGCAATGTGTCTCATATCCTTGCATAAAATAGCTAATTATGTTTTTTATAGAGGCGATCATAGGCGAGCACGTATAGAATTAATGGCTAGAGCTCTCAATACATTTACAGATTCTTTAACGGAGGAAACAAAGGATGAATTTAGTGATCAAGTTTTTGACTTGAAAAGAAGATTTTTCTTTTTTCTATTAAGGTTCGTGAAAATATGCCAAGTGATAAAATTGCATTTTACTTATGTTTTTTATTGTTTCCATTATAGACGCAATCTATTCGCTGAAGCCTTTGAAGTGGCCCAGGACATTGAAGATTACGATTTATTTATGGATCTTTTTAATATCACCAAATCCGATCCAAATCTTTTAGAATTTTCTGCAGCTTGTTTTAGTCAAGCAGCTACCATTCTACATGAAGAAGATAAAGCGAATGGCAATCTTAGTACAGCTAGTGAAATTCGTTCTGAATCCGCTTGCTCGCTATCTACTACTTCGGATAACACAAGTCGTAGTAGGTTACAACAGCAGCAACAGCAGCATCACAAATTCCTTAAAAACTATGTTCCACCTTTACCCTCATTTAAATCAAAAGTTTTTAATGCTGAAATGATAAAAATTAACATACCAAAACCTGAGTTACGCTTAGATAATTCTGTACAACAAGAAAGAAGTAGGCCTCCTCCGCCACCAGTGCCGGATAAAAAACAAATTAAATTAAATCCCACCACCATATCGGCCACAACATCAGCAGCTTTAAGTAGCAATTTAGCTAATTTAACCTTGAAAAGTAGTGCTTCCTCACATCAACCAAGTATAAATGGTATTACTGCGACACCTCAATGGCCGGACATAAACGTATCTCTTACAAGTCCGCAATTAAAATCGGCTTTTGTTCCACATTATAATTCAAATAATATGTTAAGTAAAACCAATATTGCCATAACATCTACAAATGCTATCACTAATAATACAACACAACCTTCCACGTCATCTTCTGTTGCTGCATCATATTTACATCTTGCCTCACCCAAAAAGATAACTGATTCCCATTCGGCTATGCCAATTCAACAGCGGACATATCAACAGCCACCCGCCCCCATAGTACCCACTGCGTCTTACCAGCCAAAATTTTTCCAGCATCCTCTTGTATCGGGTAATATACCATCAACAGCCACCACTTCTTTAGCTCCATATAGTATATCGAATGAAGAATATCAAAAAGTGTTGTTGAGTAAGAAACCAACTGCTTCAATATTATCAAATGGTTCAGCTACACATAATGGTAGTAATACTTCGGTTTTAAGTGGCAATAGTGGTGGTCAAAATGGTAATACAAAAGATGGTAGTGGTAAACATTCAGGTGGAGAAAAGAATAAAGTTAAATTTTCTGATACAGTACAAGTGGCTGTAGTACCGGTAAGTGGTAATAAATTGTTGTTAGTAACAAATTTAAGAAATTCTATTACTATGGATAGTTAAGTAAAACAAATTTATGAAAGAACAAATATAGAAAAAGAAAAATGAGTATACAACTTTATTCCTAATATAATGCATAACAAACACATGTATACATTTTTTGTGGAAAACTTTTATATAGGAAAATGTTTTTGATATCGATAGCAATTGGTAGAAAATAAATAACAAATCGTCATAGGAAAAAGTTACGAATATGGATGAAAAACATTTCTATAAAAAATATAGATATTAATTAGACAGCGTTACAAATAGTACCCTTAAAATCGAAGACAAGACTACCGACCATTGGTCTCATATATTTCAATGGCGTACATCGTTGGCCAGTTTTTTCTCTCGAAAATTTTATTAAAGCTTTGCTGATTTTAAACATACATTTTTAAAAATAAAAAAATGTATCATTTTTTGTTATGTTAAATACAGTTAACAACATTAGTAATATTGGAGTATCAAATTTGGTAATTTTTTTGTAAATTTTGCAAATTTTGTTAAAAACCGAAATAAGTGCTTAAAATTCTTCTGTTCTTTAAAGTAATATTTAAATTTTTGCTATAAATATCTTACTTATGCGATTAATTTCAAATTGGAACGTTGAAAGTTCTTGTTAGAAAAACGTTTGCCAATACTAAAAATAGTAAAAATAAAGATTAAAGTTGGGTCAAATTTTGGGAAACTGTCCAAATTCCAGGAAGGGTCTTCTTTTTAAGATGGACAGGGCGGAAAATATAAAGATGAATGTGAACAAAATGCTGAAATCTAAATTTGAGCAAATATTGTGGTGGGTTTCTGGGAACAAGGTTCGATATTCTTTAACTTTGAAGGCATAGTTTATGGTCCCAAATGCCATTTAAGCCCAACTCACAAAACACGGACTGATGGACATTGGCTTAGAAAGTGATTCTGAGTCGTTTGGTACAATATTAGGTAGATATAAGTCTTATAATTTTGGTAGTTACAAACATTAGCACAAACTCATTATACCCTGATCAAGTAGTGGAGTAGGGTAAAAAAAATTTCATTCAAATTGATGTTTTTTAGTACAATTTCATAGTAGCGACTGGTAAGTAAAATATTTTCTGTTGTTTTTTCACCAGTCGCTTAGAACTATATAATGTTTTATATTCACCTCAAATATTTTTCCTCAACTATTTTTTTAAACACAAAAATTTTTTTTCACCTCAAAATCATTTTTCCACCACAAAATTTTGTTTTCACTTTCAACAAAGATTTTCACCTCAAAAATTTGTTTTCATTATTTGTATCAAAAACAATAAATAACATTTTTTTAGGATATTGGTGGAGAGTATTCAAAGATTCGGTACAGCGCATAGCACGCGCGGCGCTTCATTTCGACCATAGGTTCTTTTCAACAAACGCATAGTTTGGGCAACACAGTTCGAAATATTTCCCAACGTTGTGCACGCGTTTTAGTCCGCGAAAGTATGATATTTCGAACAGAAAAAATAAATCAGTGTCAAAAAAAACTTATCTCTCATTTCCGAGAAGACCGGCATAACTCAAAAAAAATCGATTTCGAGTCAGTGTAAGAATCACCAACACAAGGGTTTCGATTGGCCAATTTTCCAAAATTAAAAAAATCTTTTTGTATAACACTTTTGTGACCTATAACAAAATAAACTGGATGTTTTTAAGTTTATTGTTATACAGTGTAAAAATAATTGAATGAACAAAGGTATTGCTTTCACTATATTCCAAGTTTTCGCTGATGAAAATTGTGGTACTGCCATAACTGTTGGATCCACAACAATGTACAGCTTTGTATCCTGCAATGTTATATATTTTAACTAATTTATTCTCAAACCAGGTTTCCTCAACAGCAATAATATGAGGTACCGGGGGTAGGTTTGCAAGAAGAGATCTGATCTTAGTAAACTTTTGAATTAAGGCAATACTTCTGTCTGATATTGACATTACGTTAAAAAATGAATTTTGATTATTACACAGACTACCGATTATTAACAAAATTTTCAAAAGTTTTTAAATTTAAAAAGTAGTTAAGGAGTTCACAAGGTGTACTAAATAAATACTTTATATTATGGAGATAGATAAACATCATTTGCTTCTTCATCTACGGCCTATTCTTGTTTATGCTTCTTTGTAGTTGCTTCCAATAAGAGTTTATAAGCTGCTGTGTCTGCTTGAATATTCTTGCTGCTGATGACATTGACAACAAAGCGTCTACTGCACTTCTTACATTCCTTTCTTGGCATTTTGTACTTAGACGCGTGTAAAAATAAGTTTTTAATAAAAATGAAAAGTAAATTTACTAATACTAATTTGAACAAAATAGGCAATTACAAAAAGCTTGTGAAAAAACAATCAATTTTGTAAAATTTGTATTAAAAGTTGTAACTAGACATTTTGTGGAAGATTTTGTGTAGTCCTTTAATATTGCGCGAAAAACTTATTTTATTTTAATGAAATTTAAAAAAAATTTATTAGTGAAATATCTAATTTTCCGAAATAAATGCACCTGTTTAAACTTATTTACCTTCCTAGTGTGGAAATCTTTTAAAAAGTTCCAAAATTTTAGACCAAGGGTGTCGACTACAGCGCTTGATGCTCATTTGTTTTTGTAAATGCGCTTAGCTATTGGCTGTGTGTTTTAATACACATAGAGCACTCAGCAATAGCAATATGAAATACACAAACAACTTTGCCTTATTAGTTTTTTTTTGTCGTTCTTCACTGTATACACGCAAGTGCAAAGCAACAACACTTTCGTATGCTTTGCTGGTAAACATTGACGACAGCAATCATCAATGTAGATTTTGGTTTTGTTTAACGTATGATATGAAAAAATTTTTGTTTTCTTTTTTCTTTGTATGCATTGGTTTTTACAATAAAAAATATTGAATAAAAATTAGTTATTCTTTAAATGTATTGGTGTTTACTCTTCCATAAGGAACTTTTGAGCACCCCTGGTTTAGACTAAAATTACTAAAATGTACCAGTGAATCTGTGGTTCCAATGTCTACACCTAGTCAATAGTTGTGTAGATACGCAATGACAAGCATATGTTAAATGTCTACAGCAGAGGGCGTTGACTCTAGTCACTAGTGACAAAGTCAGTTGTGAATCAGTACAGTCTCACTATCGACATTTCCGTCAGGGAAACCAAAATGAAAAAATTGTCAAATGTTCGCGTACAAACTCACTAACACATCAAGCAAATCACAAGATATTGAAAATTTTAAATTTCTTGTGATTTGTGCGCGCATAGCCCAATTAACTTATAACTAAACGTCAAGCACGAAGAAGTAACAAGCCGAAATAAATCGTCTGTAGGCAAGTACATAAATCAGTTAATCCAGGATATATAGTGTAAACATCGTGTTTTTGCAGATTTGTGTCAAAAATTTTTTACCAAACCTGGAAAATTTATTTATATGTTTCATACATCCTTAAATATAATTGTTCTCATAAAATTTTCTATACTAAAAATAAAGGAATATTTTTGTAATCTAATGTTGTTATTTTATTAGAGAAAATTAGAAATATGTTATCCTTATGATTAATTTTTTTATATATTTTTAGTACATACTAACACAAATGAACCTATTACCGAAATTATATTTAAGTAATACTTTATTTCAGGAAATTCCCCGCAAAGATAAACTCCTTATCAAACGTAATGGTTATGCTAGACCTACACCAAGAAACTTTACTAATCCCAAAAAGGAATTGCAAGATAGTTTACCTCTATGTCATCCACATGATGATTATTTAAAGGATTTTAATCCCTTATCAACAGGTAGTTAACCAATAAAAGATAGAACAATATACAAAACTATTTAAATTAACCCCAACTCAAAAAAAAAAACAAAATTATACATTTTTTAGCTGAATCAACACAAAGATCAACAAGTAAAATAAATATTAAAGAAGAACATCATCAAATAATTAACAAAACTAACAACACAACCAACAACAATTCCTCATCCTCTAATCCAACATCCACAACAGCACCATCCATTAAAGTAGTACACTTTGGTGTAGTCTAACACACTATTAGAATACTCCTAGCACTAATGTAGTTAAGTTCCATAAATTGATGTAATTCTTCCAATTTTAGGTTAAGCCCTAAATACTAATATCGTCCATTTAAAAAGAGCTTTAAAAAAGTAATTTCTAAAAAACGATTGAATTTAAGGTTATAAGATCTATTTATATGTTAATTTATTTTTAAAAATTTTGTTTAAAACATCACTTCTAGCAATATTTAGATAGTACAACTTATTATTTTTTTTTAATTTATTACTTGTTTTTTAAACAATTGTATTATTTACCTTAAAACAAAATAAATCAACACATTTAATATATTTTTGTCTATTTCTTCTTAGTAATTTGCATTTTTTCCAATTCAGCTTTAAGATCCAGCAAATCTCTGTCTGGCACAAAACGTCTCTCCTCAAGTTCTTCATTATGTTCTTGAACTGTAAGTTGTACGCCTTCGGGTAGAGCAGCTTGGGCAACTCGTAAAAACATGGGATATATAGGTGCATCAACATCTTGAAGTTGTAGATTACGTTCATATACTGTTAAGTGATATTCAGAATCGACTACAGTAGAATTGGGTTTAAGTCTTTGAACGGTCATGTTTTGTGGTGGAAGAGCCCAACTAGAAATTTAAAAAAAAAACTATTATCGATGTTTTTTTAAAAGGTTATAGTTTTTTGTTTATAAAAAGTTGCAACAAAAACACAACAAATTTATAAGACAGGATTTTTGGAAAATCCAACACGGGGAGGGGAAATTCCACCGCCTAATGTTTGTCCTAGGAATTTTTAAAAATCCTGTCTGCGCAGATGTCTACGCAGCAAGAGGAACCTACATGTAAAATTTCAACTTCCAAATACCAACAGTTTTGGCGGGCCGTCAATGGAGAGAATTTCTCTTTTTGCCCCTCCCCTAGGCTTTTCCAAAAATCCCGTCTTAGCTGATGTCTAGACCGGAGGAAGAACCTTCAAATAAATTTCAACTTCCCTCTACCCAGTAGGAATTTCAGAAAATTCCGTCTTAGCTGTTGTCTACACTGGGGAAGGAACCTTCATACTAAATATCAACTTCTGATAATCTTCTGATATCTTTAAATCTGATAACTTTATCTTTTCTTTGATTTTTATTGCTACATTATGGACCATTTTTTATATAATTATTTTTTATTGTAAATTGGTTTTTAGTAGTATACAAATAATATTTGGCCCAGAGGGCTTGGTTCCTGAATATTTGAATAAATAAACAGATCGTATGTAAAAAATTAAAATATCGTGCGTTTGTTTTTCTTTAGTCCTTGTGAAAAGTTAAAAGTTTTTACCAAAGAGTATTTAAAAAATTATCAGTTAGTTTTCAGAAGTTTGAAGTCTAAAACTCAATTGATAATTTCTTTCATTTAAATAATTACTTCTTAAATACTATTGACAATATCTGAAATAAATTCGATTTTCGGTTTTGAAATACATTTGACAGTTTCCGAATATAATATCTAAATTCAAATTGATAAGTTCTGAATTCAAATCGATAAATTCTTAAAGGAAACAGAATTGGTTATATCTGAAATGTTGGTAATAAATAATGAAAATGATTTGAGTATTCGAAAAAATAATTGGTTACACATATTTGAAATATAATTCATAAGTTCTAAAAACAAGTGATAACTTCTGAAATTCATTTGAGTTTTCTGAAATACAATTGCTATCTTCTAAATTACACCAGGAAAAGCAGTAGTTGGTATTTCTTTTTTTATTCTGGTTAAAAAGGTAATGAAACATTGTATCATTAAAGGAAAAAAGGCAACAAATTATCTACAGGTTAAGAAAAGTTTGATGCATCGGGGTTGAGACGCATCATATCTAATAGACATTGAGACACAGGTCGCGAATATCGTATTAGAATTTCAAAGTTAGCTATAGTTAAGAATTATTAAAAGAAGAATTGAAATTATTAAAATGGTTTTTGTATCTACGTTAAATATTTTTATGAACATAGAGAAATTATTTTAAAATTTATATTTTTAAAACCTATGTAACAGTAATAACGGAGAATGTAAAAATACAAAAATAGTAAACTTCATCAAGCTCAGTAAAATCAACAGGTTGTTAGCATAAATAGCTTTTTCCATCGAGTTGTGAGTTAATAAGAGATATTTACAATTACCACAAGGGCACAAAGAATGATGATGAAGGTCGTAGCTGACCAGAATATGGATAACATTCGGCTAGTTTCTAAATATCCTTTTCTGTATAATCTCCATGATTACTGTATAAAATAAAAAAAATCGTTTTGAAAAATGATCTCGAACCAGACTAAAAATACATTTCTTACATATTTTTTTTAAACTTTTTGCAAAAAACAAAAAATTTTAAATATTTAAGGTATATTTTATAACATTTAAATAGTATGAACTCTGCCCTTTAATTTGATATATTACACGTTTCTTAAAAGCTTAAGGTCCATGCCCTAAAACCAAAAATTATCCATGATTTCCTCAGGTATATAAAATTAATAAAAAAAAGAAAAAAACTGGATTTTCGGTATGGACTCTGAGCTTTGGAAACCATTTTAATTTAATTCAATTAGATGAAGGATATAGAACATTATTTCAATTAAAGTGAAAACTTCACTTATTTCAATATATTGTAAATCTTACAAAATTCCTTAATAGGATTAGCAAAATTTCAACACATGATCTTTGAAACAAATATGACATTTTTTTTACCAAATTTTATAGTCCCACAATGAAAAAAGTCTCTTGAAAAGTTTCTTGTTAATCAATAGATTCACTAATCCGTCATATTTTTGGCCCTAGTGAAATATATTCCTATAAACTTTTAACTGGCATGATTTTTTTTGAGTAAAAGTTTGGCCTGCTGTTCGATGTGAAAAAATTTTAAACCATATCTTTAAAGAAAGATCTAAGACAATGAATGTATTAGTTCAAATTATTAGAGCACCCATTACCCGGTTTATCTGATTTTAAAACTGATCCGACTGATCTACCCAATATTTACGACCAGGTAGACCGGTCGTTAATCGGGATGTAGTTAATATTTACATTTAATTAAATAATAGAAAAATTGATACAATTTATATAAATTTTATATCAAAATTATTTAGATTATTTTTGCAAAAATACAGTGGCATTTTTATATAAATGTATGACAGGTACAAATATTTATAATTTAAATTTGGTGAATTTTTTTTCCACAACTTAAAAGATAGTTTACAGTTCCAATTCAGAATAAAGTTTATCATTTTTAGTCAATTGTGTCAATTCATAAAAATGCTGGACATTTGACAAAAAAGGAAGTGATATATCCATATAAATGTATGAAAAGTGAAGGAATTTCTACATTCAAAGTATAGCATCGGAGTATTTTTGTTCACCAACTTAAAAAAAGTTTACAGTTCCAAATCAAAATTACGTCTAGATTATTTCTGCAAAGTTTAAGTCCATTGTGAGCCATACATGAGACCGAAAAAGGCCGTGCCTATTTCATATAAATCTATGAAAAGTGCAGGACTTTCTAAATTTAAGAGCCAGTTTCGAAATATTTTTGTTTCACAAGTTGAAAAGAATTTCACGGTTATAAGTCAAAACTACGCTGAGATTATTTTAGCGAAATTTTATCCCATAATAATCCATGGCATAAAAACGCCGTACATGGGATCGAAAAAGAATGAGCCTATTTCATACAAATGTATGAAAATTAAAAGTATTTTTTTCGAATTGAAGAGCCAGTTTCGGATTATTTTTGGTCCACAATTTAAATAAATTTTTTCAATCTTAACTCAAGATTATGTCTATATTATTATCGATTTTTTTTACTGGGTAGATCGTAGAAACCGGTCGACCGTTTTTTAACCAATTTATATTTACATACTCGCAATTTATTGAAATAAAGACCTTTTGAAAAAATCAACCTTCTACAAATAAAAAAAATTCAACTAAGACCGAAAATTGTACTTGTGCCAAAATAAAGCAGTTTTCATACCAATCACTAACGTCAAGATCCAAATACTCAGCAACTCTATGCAAGTAACGTTGATAGCTTTCCAAGACGGGATAATCATAACCTTTAATTTGTACATTCAAACACTCGTATTGAGGATATTTTGGTTTAAGCGACTAAAAAAGGGATCAATTAAATAATTATAAAATATAATTAGACATGAAAACCCACATCTAAATAATCCGGTTCGTATACATTGCAGCGCAGTGCTACTGTTGTTGTAAAATTTCTGCAATTGTTGGATAAATTTGCTTGTTGAGCTACTTTATGTAGCAAAAAATTCCACTAAAAAAATAATAGTAAATAAGTATTTTATTATATATATAATCTTATTATTTAAGAAAATACCTTTCTCAACATTTTTGTTTTATTATTCCTTACTGGTTTTTAGGGAGTTATGTCATGAATCAGCTGTGACAATAGGAGGCTTGCGCCAAGCAAATTTATCGTCGGCGGAAGAACATGTGTCAATATTTCGACTTTTTAATTATGGATTTTGAAGAAAAATTTGGAATAATAGGTTTGTTTTTTTCGAATTTTATATCTACATAACTACTTTTTAAAAAACGACTTTCCCTACTAAGCTGACTTTTTTCATTTTCTGTAAACAAATACAATTTGTCCGAAAGCTGTTTTCGTGTATGGACTGCGTGGGAACGCGAAATAGAGCAATTATATTATTTGCCCTGCTCTACCTAACTTACAAACACAAAATTCTTTTGTTAGCTTTTGTAGTTTTTAATATTTTATCAAATTAAAACACAAAAATTTCAAATTTTTTTATGACAAATATTTTTGTTTACGTTTAAAAGAGAAAAAGAATTAATTGAAGGTTTGTAATAAAATTTTGCTTTAAAACTCGCGGAACGAGTGAAATAAAATAAAATTGACAGATATTAAGCATAAAATTTTTTTTGTTCATGACGAGAATGGGAATCGCTCAAAATGAAAACAAAGTGAAAATTACTGCGAAGTGATAATGATAAATTATTTATCACTTCGCAAAGCGAATTTATTCGGAATTGGACCCAACTAAGAGTTCATTCCCATTCAAAAATTGTAGTTTAAGAATTCAACAATTCACAATCAGAATTGAAAATCGAATGAAGGATTGAATTCTTTAAAAAGTTTGATTAAAATAATATGTACAATAATTGCTGTGTTTGTGCGGCAAGATGATAACTGATAGTACACATGTAAAAGAGGTTGAGAATAACGTTTTTTTACCCTTCGATAGAACAGATTCGCGAAGGGTTTCATGGAATTTTTATAAAAAGCCACATTTTGACTATTTTACTATTTTTTTTTATCAATTGATATGATAATAGAAATTAACACACTACGATAATTCAAATTTAGTTTTTCGTTTGTGTAAAAAATTTAATAGATTTACGCGTTACATGACGAATCAGCTGATTCAATCTAAATGAAGGAGTTAAAAAGAGACAATCATATGGAGATACCTCACGTTAAATATGGTTAATTCTAGCTTTAACGTGAACAGATGTCACATAAGTCTGACATAGGGTTTACTAAAAAACAACTTCGTATCTCAAAAACTACTACTTCTAAGGAGACAAAAAAAGCATTTTGTATTGTATTCTTGTGATATATTTAACAATTTTTTTGAAATTTAAAATAGATTTTTACATTTAAAAAAAAATATATATAAAAATGTCACAAGTATATTGTAACAATTTTTTTTGTGTCTCCTGAAAAGCGTGGCATAACAGCACCAGGGCCCAAATTCTATAAAACGATTATCGTTTATTGTCCACTTTAAATATGTACCATATTACATAAAGTAAATACTTGCATAGGACAACGGGGGGTAAGCACATATTTTGTGCCCATATTATATAAGACGAGCGACGATTATCTTCCACTTTCGAAGTCGCTTTAAAGATTTTTTTACCAAACTGTTGAACTGCAAGATTGAGAATAATCGTTTTTCATCAAATATGTGACAGTTTAATTTTTTTTGTAATGTAGTAGATATTTAACTTCGAAAGTGGACGATTAACGATAATCGTCTTATAGAATCTATACATTGATTTGTCAGTCTGGCAACACAATATTTGCTAGTTTTTAAGGCTGATATTAGAAAAACAAGCATTCCTCGTTCTTTTTTATTTTTTAATAAAAACAGAATGAAAAAGAGGTGCAGTATTATAAAATAAATCAAAAACTTATATTTTGTTAAAACAAAAATCACAATGTCCACTACATCAGAAGAAAATATAAGTGTCAAAGAGGATGAGGAATATATCACAGAGCAGCAGGTTCAATCAAATGATGTACACTGAAGTAAATGAAAATTCTGACCAAGATGAAAAGTTGAACCAATGACTTGGAAAGAATTGGTGAGTGTAGTCAATACATACTTAATAGTGTGAAGAATCGAAGTGGAAAGCTCCCTCCAAAATACAAAAAGAAGTCATACCAGTGGCATTGCAGGGTAAAGATGTAATAGGTTTGGCTGAAACGGGATTCGACCAATTTGAAGCTTTACGTAAGGTTGATGACATTATTAATATAAACAAAATACACATAAAATTAAACATAACATTTTCTTCACTACCTCAGTCTTTTTTCTTATATATAAAAGTTTTATAATGATGCTATGATTATACTAATATTCTCTTTCCCCTATCTAGGTAGTTCTATTATCGTCAAATGCTGTGCCGTAGTTGCAGGATATTGCTTCACAAGCCTTACAATTACGTAAAAAACCTCACATAATTGTAGCCACTCCCGGTCGTTTGCTAAGCCATTTAGAAAATTTAAAATGGTTTAATTTAAATGCCATAAAATATTTTGTTTTAGATGAAGCTAATTGCCTTCTGTATATGAATTTTAAATTGGAATTGGATAAAATTCGAATGTTTCTCTTTAGTGCCACTATGACGAAAAATGTTGAAAAAAATATAAAGAGCTTCTTTGAAAGATCCCGTAAAAGTAGAAGTATCTAATAAATATCAAACTGTAAAAAAATTGCAACAGTACTATATTTTTATACCCGCCAAAAAGTCCTTACAAGAACGTGTTAGTGATGCTCAACGTACAGTGAATTTAGAACTCAAAGATATTGAAGAATCTAAGGGAGCAAACGGTAGTTTTAAGAAAGGTGCTGATTTTGATGATTCAGAACAATTTTACGGGAGCCCGTAAACGCTTTCAAAAGACTGGCTGTGGCGGCGGCGGTGAAACAAATAGTAAATAAATAATAGTATAAAAGGAAGTAACTTTTTCTTTATATCATATCATTTAGAGTTTTTACTTTAATTTTAATGTTTTTTTTGTAATTAAAATGTATAACAAATATTACATTCAAAAATTTTATTCTTAATAACTGGGCAGTTCTAATGTAAGATTTGAGATGACTGTTTAATTTTGATGATTGTATAAAAATCTGAAAAAAATTTAGAATTTTATTTGATCTAATTGAATATTAAATTTTTATTTAGTTAATTAAATGTTTTTTGAAAACTTATTTTTACTTAAAATTTTTGTTCTAAAGGTGTGTGTGAAATGGTAGCAAAGTATGCTTTTTGGAAAATTGTTGATAGTTTTGAGGTAGAATTTTTGACATAAGAATTTAAATTTTTGAAGTTTTAAAATTTAAAAGCTAAGAGCAAAATGAAAACAACAAATAAATAAGTTCGATTCTTTTTCACACAAAAAAATTTAAAAATTTTTCAACATAGAAAAAATATTTTTTACAATGCCAATTTGCTACCGTTTCACACACACCCTAAAAATAAAAAAAAAGTAATAGTTTTTTTATTCATATTCAAGAAAAATGTGCATTGAACTTTCTGCAATGTAGGAAAATAAAAATTGTGTACATGATTTCCCCCCACAGCTCAAATGATGCAGTTAATTTTACCGTTATTTTTCCTCAGAGTTTTTGACTGATTGAGCCATCACACACCGGACTAATATCTGGCATAAAATATATACATATAAAAATCTCTGTGTGTGGGTTAATGTTTTTGCATTAATTTATTTTGTATTGAAATGACACTACATTTATTTTGTATTGAAATGATATTCACAGCAATGTAAATAAAATGAAAGCACTACGTTTCCGACACCCATTTGCCAGATACGCATTTATTCGCTATAGTTGAACTCTTCACACTCACTATTTTACCAGAAGTAAATTTATCAATTTTTCGTCAATACAAAATCTAGCAAGGTGTCATACGGAAGCTTAACGTTTGGTGTTTTTTTTTAAAATGTCCATGTTTTCCTATGTGCTGGTAAAGCGGGGTAGAAGCTGGTTGAAACTACGCCAACAAAAAAACATGTGTGCTGGCTCAATCGAAACGCAAATTGCATGTAATAATTGCATGCAATAATGTCATCGTGTATATTGACCCTAAGCAACAACAAAAGAGCTTGAATAGCAAGAAAATCGTCAAGTTGACAACAGTGAAGATAACCCTTTTTATTTGATTGTTGTTAAGTTTGTTTTAATTTGTGTCTAAAATATTTGAAATATTATGGACATTTGCACAGATATTTGCATCGTTTGTTCGGAATCCAATGTGGACTTATGCTCACGCATAAGCATTGAATCGAGTGAATGGAAAAATAACAAAATGCATCTTGTTATAAAGAAACATTTTTTGTGGTGGCATTTGAGGACGCCATTAAATAATGAGACCTTCCAATGGATTTGTCGGCAATGCTGGCTGGAAATTTCATCGTTTGACAAATTTTATCGTAAAATTGAAAAGAACCATAAATTGTATCTCCTAAAACCATTAGACATGGATAAGGATAAACATGTAACCCTAACAATCAAAGAAGAGTATGATGATTTTGACTGTGGATCTAATACAACAGAAAACTTAATGTCATGTAAGATACGAAAAATAGATGAATCTAAGAATTCCACTGATTATTTAGAAAATACACCAATTGAAGAAATACCCGTTACTGAAGTCGAAATTGAAAAAGATTTTTATTTAGCCAACGATTTGATGGAGCCTGGGAATGATGATATTGAACCATGCACAAGTTATGAAATTATTGATGATACAAAGAATATTTTAAAACCTAATATCAATATTAATAAAAATAATACAAAAGGTGTTTTCGTTGGCATCGAAATAGAAGAATTTAAATCTAAAAGGTTAAAAAATATTAAAAAGTCAATCTGCAAAAGCAAGGTATATACACTTAAAAACCGCAAACAATTAATTGTCTCCAAAATTACAAATGATAAACTACTACCTGAAAAAATTGTTGAACTTCCTTGCTGCCTTTGTAACTTGGCGCTAACTAATTTCCAAGACCTTAAAACTCATTATCGTAATGAACATAAAATTCCTCGAACGTGAATATAATTTATGTAACCTATCTTTGAACTGTATATAAATTGTATTGTACACCATATAAATTTAAAATGTCTTTGTTAACTGAAACAATAAAATTATATGAATTGGTATCGTTGTAACGATCAGAAATAAAATATTTTTGTTAATGTCGAATCGGTGCTGAAAATAACATTGGGGGATTCATGTAAAAGGGCTCGTATATCGAGTATACTATTTATACCAGCCTAAAGTTTTCAAGTCGTATGTTAAACTTTACGCAGAACAAAATATGTATCATTTACAAAAAGTAGAGTTAAAGTCTTAAAAGTTTTATACGTCGGCTACCCATATCTGCTACGAGACTACGAGTTGTGAAATTTTTTAAATGTCAACTCATGACCCCATCACTGATAGTATGTGAATTTATATTTACAAATGCATAAAATTAACGTTAAAAGAGATAAATATATCGAAGCTTTTTTTAATGTTACAAACTTTGCCAGGTTCAATAAACTATTTTTGTAAATAAAAATGCTTGTTTTTATTGAAAATATTTTTTAAAATTCGCCAGTTACAAGATCATAATTAAGGTCATGTGTGAACTGCCTAAACAAAATTTAAACTAAATTCTATGTTTTGTTTTTCTTGTAAAACAGTAACAAAATTCCTAATTTTAAAAATGAGTCGGTATTTAAGTCCGGTATTAAAAAGTTTTGAAATTTTCTAATGAAAAGTTTTTTTCTTTTCCTTAATCCCACAAACGCGGGCGTAGGTCTGATAGATTTATTGATATGAATAAATTACACAAGTGATTAATTGTAAAATTAAATTGAGATCGCCCAGTTCCATTGTTTCTCGATTTGTGAATAAAAAGTGTTTCTGTATTTTAATGCGAAAAAGAGGCAACACTACTTGGGTTTTTATTGGAATATTCCAAGGGATCTGTCAAATACTAATACAAAACATAAACAAACAATAAGCCGCGAACATCAACTAACAAACAATTTTATTAAAAAAAAATTATAATTTGTACAGTATTGTCATTGGAAAGGCAATCAAAATATCTTTTATGATTTTTTCCTTTTAACCCATTAAGGCGAAAAATTTTCATCTTATTAGTTTAAAAAAAGGTATTTTAGTAGAAAAAATGGATATATAGTTTGTAAAGTATATATTCATATGAATTGAAAATAAAATTATAGTTTAAGGTAAATTTTGAAGAATTTTTATATTAGAGGTGAAACTTAAAAAAATATCGCTAGTTTTTTCTTTAGAAATATGGGTAATTTTTAATAAATGAAAAGATTTGAAACTTCATCTAAAAGATATTTAACATTTTTTTTTAATTAAGTTTTAGTTTTAATTTTTCTGTCACCAAAATAAACGATTAAACGCATCTCTACTAAAATACACAAATCTTGCACCGTTTCAAATTGCGAGTAATTTTGACACTTGAAGTGAAAAACTTTTCAGAAACACTTTTTCTCACATTTGTCCAATAGTTGTGGGAAAAATCCTTACGTGACAGAAAGTTTTCACAAAAAAAGTTATAGAAACGGCCATGTGAGAAGAATTACATTTTGTTTCATTTCCCTCGCTTCATGCGAAACTTTTCATGATCGGAAAGTTACAGAAACAGCCTAGGTTTGTGTGTTAGAACCAATTTAGACGGTGACTTTGTTGCATGCAAATAAATCTCTTAACAGAGTTCCCGTATTTTAAATTTTTTTGTAAACAAAAAACATATACCCAAAACGTTTCTTGTTTTTTGTTTCTAAATTTGTTAACAGAGTTCCCGCATTTTAAATTTTTTTGTAAACAAAAAACATATGATACCCAACAAACAATACGTTTCGGTTACTTACCGTTTTCGGTCCGTCATTAGCGGAATCCAACTCCGTTTTCTGGATCCCTATAAAATACCGTCAATCCGATATATCGGATGAACAACAGAGTTGTCCGTTGAAAGTCCGTCAATAATGGAACGTTTACGGGTCCGTATTTGTACCGTTTTTTTTAACATGAAACGGATTTCTGTAAATGCCTATTTTTTTAATTTTAAGCGAACGAAAGTTATGTTGGATTATTTTTAATCAACAAAGAAATTGTTTAGGTGATCAGTTTTTTCGTACTACAGGCAAATTAAAATCGAAAGACCATACGAGAAAACCTTCAAGTTGGCAACAGTCTTTGTCATTTATGACAGCAGAACAATTCTGATAAACGCAGCAGAACAAAAAGAAAAAATAATATGTACGTGCAAAAAGTGATATTTTTTTTACACAAAAACTAAAAACTATAAATTTTTTCTAAACTATAATAAAATCAAGCGCAAAAATATACGGAGAATAGATTATTAAAAAATAAAAAGAAATTGAACAAACAATTAAAATGACAAAGTTTTATAAGAAAATAAAACATATTTTATATTGCGTGGCGTTGCTAATAACATGGGGGAGACTTCAATTGGTATTGGCAATATCCGATCCGGGTATAACAGATTTTGTACTAACACCGGTAAGGAAAAGAAATTTATAAAAAAAATGTTTGCATTAAAAACTTCTTTTTAGAATTTAATAACTGAAAGAGAAATGAGACCCTTGTTGGCCGACACAAAGATTTATGTGAAAAGTAAGTTCGTTGAATTATTTTATAGGGGATGTTGTTAGTGTTAAATAAATATCGATTATACTTTCTTGTACTCTACCGTTTTGCTATAGTTGAATGCCAAACTGATAATCCTAATGGTTTTGAAATACAAATATCCTGGTCATTGGTGGAACGACAATGTTGGTTTGATGCACTTGATGTAAGTTGAATATATTACACATGTTAAATAGGTAATCATTTTGTAATATTTTTCTATTTAGCTTCAAAAGGCTTATATTGATTATGATAATTTACAAAGAGCTCAAAATCTATCATCGCAACTGGAGTTTAAAGGTCAACTTGTCTCTACGTGTCCCCAACACATGATAGTCTTGGAAATACCTAATGAGGCTGATGTGGCTAGGAGTAGTGCTTTAAAACCCAGTTCATCAACATATAAACCCGGTGATTCAAATACAGTGGCATTAACTGCAAAATCACCTGCTGATAATTTAAAAAATGCGAAACATCCATTATCTGTAAGTTTTACGTCTATTTATTTTTTAAATTCTTTATTTTAAACATTCTTCTTTGTGCAATTTTCGCTTTTTATCATAAGCTTTAATATCTTCATGCTTTATTATTTTGGTACGGTCCAATAACAATATTTTCACTTCATTTGTTGGTCTAGAATTTATGGTAATTTTTTTTATTAACTTTGTTTAGTTATAACATCTTTTTATTCTTATCGTGTGTTGACAATATGCTGTGTTTTTTTAAATTTATTATCAGCTTCTTTTCGTCATTGTTTTTTTTACTATTTTTATACTGTTATCATCAAAATATGAAATTTTTTTCGGCTCAGTTATTTCGTTAGCGATATTTTAAGGGTTACGTTTTTTAGTTTTTTCGGTATCGGTATTTTAAGAATAATGGTAGTGTCAATGCACACCAACATCCTTAACCTCTTTATGATCGGAACAAAAAGTATACAAAGGTATAGTGTCAGAACTAATTTTCGAGAAATTCAACAAGCTATAGAGTTCAGCTGCATCATGTCTACGTAATTGGGCAACATTTTCAATGCTGTTAAAATGTTGAAAAAATTAAATTTGTTTGATGCAATGTTGTCATATAAGCAGTTTAATTGTTTATCCCAGTTTTTGGAATTCTTAACAGTTTTCTAAATTTGTTTATGAAAAATACTCTTTTTCTTAAATTTATGCATTTTTTATAGTTTTTTTATTATATGTCGCAACCAGCGTTGCCGTTTTGGTTATTTTTAACCAAAATTGGTTATTTTTTTCCAATGTGGAGATGTGAACTTTTTTTTCCATTTTGGTAACTTATGGCAATCAAATATATAAATTGTTTTTCCGTGTTTTTAAATTTTATTGAACGGTAAAGATATTTACATACGCATTTTTATTACGTTGATTGATAACTCTGTTAAATTATTTATAAAAGTATGTAGTTCGTGGTACAAAATATGTTAATCAGATCTAGATTTAATTGGCGGCATTCTATCGACGAGAAAAAGGACTCTGAATTGAACTATTTTAAATAAACTTAAGTGTTGGTGGCAAAAAAGTAATACAATTAAATGAATGCACAATGGATGAATAAGTTTGTGCATTTAACAATGTGTATTTCAGAATATCTTTTAACTTTCCAAGAAACATTGTTACGGACTCGCCGACACACGCCCGTAAAACACGTATCCGCCAAAGCTTCTACGTAAACGGAACGGATTGTCCGCAAAACACGTATTTTTAAAAACACTACGTTTTGACTCCGTTTGCTGCAACCGCGGCTAATCGAAAAGAACTTTTTACATCAGTTAAACATAAACTAATTTGTTTTTTTATTTCTATCAGGTATTAAACTTTATAAAAGGCAAAAATTAAAACGTGATAATTGATTGCTTTCTTTGTGTAGTTTATTATTTTCTTTTGTTTTAATAAATCTAAAAAAATAATATGTACTAATCAAAATTGAAAAAAATAATAGGATAAATTTAGGAAAATATTCAAGTCCGTTTTTAGTTTAGAAAAACGGTACGTATACAAACCGGATACAGCATTCTGAAAACTGAGTCATTCCGTATTTTACACGACACAACGGTCCGTAAACGGTACTTCAATAACTGCCTTTCAGCGAACTCAACTCCGTTTTTTACACCAAACGTAAACCTTCCGTCTTCGCTGGACATTCAACGGATTTGAATAGTTTCGATGTTCCTTAACCGGAGTAACCGGAGTTGGATTCCGTTTATGACGTACGCAAACGGAACGATTTTTGTTGCGTTGTTTTAGTTTTTTTTTTTTTTTTTGAAAAAGACTGCAGTCAATGCAATAGTGATTCCGAAGATTAATCATCTGAAAGCGACAATGAAAGCAGGAAATTTAATTTTTCATAAATTTTTGATATAAAAAAATATTTCCAATACACATTAAAATAATTTTAGCGGTATTCATAAAAAAATCTTAATTCAAGTTTCAAATACATATTAGTTAAAAAACATTTTAAGCCTAAAAAAAGGTTTTATTTAAAATTCGTATTCATAATCAGTATTTTAAGTAATGTTTTTATAACTTGGGATGGCAACAATGTATTTTTTATTTGTCACATTAATTGTAATGATGCAAATCAATGATTACTAAACCATACGGTATTCGTTTCTATGTATTTTTTTGTCGTTTTCCAGAAAAATCTTGTTTTTATAAAATAAAAAATTTATGAAAACTTGTTTATTAATTAGAAAAAGAGTCAAAACAAAATGCCCAGTAAAAGTGAAAAAAACTATTCAAATAACCGTTTTTATTTTCTTATTTTAATTAAACAACACACCACTAGTTTACTTTCAATAAATAATATCAAAAAATATTTCTGCTTAAATTCTTTATCCGGAATTGAAAACGGGTCGCTCCTTTTTTTTTTGTAAATTTTCGTCTGATGAATTTTTTTAATTTGGGCAATAGTTTCTTTTATAAACAAAATAAAATTAAAAATATAAAATATTTCAAATAAAAATGGTTCTTACCAATTCTTTTGATCAAATATAGAATGTCTGTTATTTATTAAACAAAACCAAATAACTTCTTTTGATTAAATGACAATTTTTTGCAAAAATGTTTAAAATGAAAATAAACACAAAGCAAAAATGTCATTTTAAAAAAGGTATTTTAAGCTAAAATTCGTTTATAAATACAATTTTAGCATATTTGCTTAAAATTGATTTGAAATGCTGTTTAAAATTTTTATGAATACCGCTGTTTATATTTAATTTTTTGATTACAAAAAATGTTTGTTCGTGGCAACACTGTTTGCAACATGTTATATCATATTTGTTCTCTTTGGGTGTGTGTTAAATGGTAGCAAAATATGCTTCTTGGTAAATTTTTGACAGTTTTGAGGTGAATAAAATTTCACTAGCCCATAGGGCTAATAGAATGTTTAACATAAGAATAGAAATTTTTGAAGTTTTAAAATTTGAAAGCTTAAATAAATAAATTCGATTCTTTTTCACACATAAAAATTTAAAACTTTTTCACCATAGAAAAAATATTTTTTACCATGCCACTTTGCTACCGTTTGACACACACCCTATTATATATTTTTACAATAGAAATGGAAAATAATGGATATGGATATACAGAGATGGTCAATGTGTGTATATACCTTAATACTTTTCATTATATAATATATCTACTAATATAAACTATGTGCATGTACTAAAAAATACATGAGAGGGAATTATACTCTTGAAAATTCTCAAAGACATTAATTTTTTAAAGAAAGAACATTAGTTGGAATTTTTGTCAATAGATGACGCATATGAAAGTTTATTATCTCCATTAGGCATATCCTGCTTGAGAGCTAGTCTCCATTAGCCATATTCTGCTACAATGTGCAACAGGGTATTATTTATTATCTATTTCGTTCGTAACATAAAAGAATATTTGCAAAAACTACACAAAAAAATATGTTCAGCGCCACCTATTTATAAGTATAGACAATAAAGCAATTATGGATTTTGCTCTTTTTTGCCTGACAATTATATACTTTTTGTTATTACACAGCAATATCAAAAATATTTAAAACTAACGACAGTAATTTCTACATAATGTTTTATAGTAAAACCAATTTATTGAATGAACATTGACTTAAACAAATGTGAAAACAAAATCCAGACATTTTAAAAAGACTGTTTAAACAAAAAACCAACAAGCACTATTTAAACAATATTACCATATAAACATAACACTACTTCAACATAATGCACCACACATGGTTTGAAATCATTATTTGATAAAAAAAATTCGTATAAGAATTAAGGAGATATAGAATTTATTTTTTTTTATAGCACAGAATCCACTTCTAGTCATAACTTTAAACTGTTATGTCTTTTAAACGCGTACTAGGATTTTTTTAAATAGTTACGAGATATGGAGCTTAAAATGTAAAAGATTTGGGTAACTCTTAAATTAGTCCTACAATTTTATTTATTTAAATAGTTTTAACAGATTTAATAGTTTTATTTAAAAGTGAGAATAGGAAGGGCTTCACAAGTATTTGGATATTGGGTTCGCAATATCGACCGTTTTTCGAGTACTATGTACATAAAGTACATACAAAGTTGTATTTTTCTGTATATAAACGTAATTTGCCCAGAAAACTTTATAAACATCAACTATGTTTTTGGGTCTGAAAGTACAACCCTGTTTTTTGTATGTATTGAGTTTGGCTAAAATACTGTCATTGATTCAAAACTCTTTTAGCTGACTACCGTTACCCCTAAAATACCGTTATCGAAATAACTGGAAAATTGTTACCCCTAAAATACCGTTACCAAAATAAAAGAAACTGGTCTTACGCATAAAATACCGATGCAGTAGGTCTTCTTTAAAATTTTAAATAAAATGTCCAATAAACTTATTAAATCTACCCTATCACCAAAAATTATCAATTAGAAAAAAGAATCATGTAAAACCATTTTTTTTATTTGCTTTCTTAAAATTCGTGCTGAAGATATATAAAAACAAAAATCAAGTTTTTATTTTATAGTCGATCTTTTTTATAAATTTATATTTATTAAATGTATTTTAGTCTAGTTTAAGATCATGGAAAAATTTTTTAAATTAAATAGCTTTTTTATTTTTTATTTTGGAAACATGGATAATACACAGAAAAAGCACGCAATTATAACTGATATCCTTATTGTTTATGTTTTGATCTTCGTTAGTTTTTAGAATCCCTTATTTCAAAAAATATAAGAATAGAAATTAACACACGAAACAAGCTGTGACATGAGACTAAACTATCCAGAAAACTGCAACATTTATTGTATTTGTAGAGTTCAGAATACGTACGGTATTTCAGCGATAACGATATTTTAGTTATTTCGGAAATGTTATTTTAGGGTTAACGATTTTCCAGTTATTTCGGTAACCGTATTTTAGAGGCAACGATAGTCAGCTGAAGGGGTTTTGAATCGATAATGGTATTTTAGCGGTATTACCTGCCAAACCTGATATTTTGCTAATGTTGAGCATATTTTTCAACTATTTTAACTAGCGTTGAAAACCGGGTCAACATATTCGCTTAGTTAATGAAAAAATTGACATTGCAGTCAGTAGTAATTATTATTAATTAATAGTTGCTAGTTAAAGCTATTAAAGTTGATAAAAATAACACTGTTTTCAACTTAAGACATCAACTTGCCGGCATCTCGCAAAATTATAATTTTGCCAGGATCTATAATTTTATAACATTTTCGAAAATACAACTGCCCAATCAGAAAAATACAAACAGCAAAACGTTGGAGACGGTGGTACATACGTTGGTAAAACATTTGAATTCCAAAGTTTACAGTTGTATTTCACCGTCGAAATGATAAGACCATTAAAGGGTTATACGGCTCTATTTTTAGACGTTGGCGAAATTTCCAATAAATTATATTTTACTTACTTTTCTATTAAATCAAATGGTTTTTTTTATTTATTTTTAAATGTTGTTTAAACAACTGAAACATCCGTAAGAAACAAATGATTAATTCGCTAAAATTAATGTTAGAAATTTGCCTACCAATTCCGTAAAAAATAACTTATTTATTCATTTATTTGAAATTGTTTCCGTTTTTGTATTTTTGTTTGTTTTTTTTAATCTACAAAATGTATTCCTATAGACACATTTTGTGTAAATGTGTATGCATGTGTGTGTTTATGAAGTTATTGTAATTTGAATTGAAATAATTTTGTATATAAACAAACAATTTAATTTAAAAAAACAAATTGAAATTTTTTAAATATTTTTTTTTGAATCAGATAGCAAACAAAATTTAAATTTTTAATAACTGTAACGGACACAAATAAACCACAAATTTCTGTTTTGTGGGTAAATTTTTATTAAATTTCAAACAAATGAAAAAAATAAATGAATCTGAAAATATCGGTAAATGATAGTAAATCATTTCTAACAAATGTATATAAAAGTTAAAATAGATATTTCTTTGAAAAATGAATGTATGTTGCTTTATTTTTAAATGGAACGGAAAACTTTTTTAATAAACTACAAACAGTAAACTTCATAATATTCTGAGTGCAGTACTTAAGGCACTGTAAATTAGAATTTTTTTTATAAATAGAATATTTTTGGTCTTTTTCAATTTTAGTATGATTATTAACCACGTGTGTGATTGCTAAGAAGACAAAACTGGAGCAAAATATAGGTTTTTATCATATTTTTTTGTTCAGGCTTCGGGTTCTGAACAGATCTTTTGCCGGATCCTTATAGATAGAAAGATCAATAGATTGATGTATCAATCTAGCTAAAAGTCGTTATATATACGGAGGTTGAAAGCTCGATATAAATTGTAGCAAACAAAAAACCTCGAGGTATATTAAAACTAGAAAACAAAAAACTAATAATGCATTTGTTAAACTCATGCCAATTTTTTATGACATAAATTCGTGAACCATAAATATTCATTATTTAATTCAGATTGCGGGTGATGTAAATAATATAGTTGGAAACTGTATCCCAATTATCAACTTTTGATATTCAAAACAGTTCAGGTTTTATAAAATCTATTGTAAAATCTCCCACCAATCCAATTTCTCAAATATAGAGAAAATTTCACATTTTCCATATAAACAACAACAATAATATCCATTGATTTATCCCTGGCATAGAAAGGAGTGAGAATGAGTGTTTCTTCTGTGAACATTTATGGCTTTCAAATTAGAACAACCCGTCCTGACAAAGGTAACATTAGGGTATTAAAATAAATGTTTACTCAAAAACTTTCCAAATCCAAATGTGATTATATTTTCTAAACGTCTATTTAAATAAAAATAATTTTGAGGTAAACATACCCAAGAAACAATTTTACAGACACTCCGACACATACGCAGTCATGAATCCAGCATTGACAATACGTTAACGGAACGTAAATTACGTAACTGTAGAATAGGATTACTCAAATTTTCGAAAGAAATACGTTTTAACTCCGTTTTGCTTTATCCGTTTTGGTGCTGTTAAAGACGAACTATGCCGATTTTCATCCGTTCTAACTCCGTTTCTGTCTGTATCGTTTTGCTTCCATTGATCCTAAGTGTGTTTGGTTGTAATAATTAAAACATTTCAATACTTCAAGATTCAAAAAAGAAATCATTATTGCCGAGATAGAAGATCCCAAAGAAATAAAACAAAACATTTCTGATAACGAGGGAGAAGAAACAGAAGAAGATAAACATGAAGAATAAGAAAACGAATATGAAAATGAAAATGAAGAAGATGAAAAGGAAGAAGAAATTGAAGAGTATTGAAATGAAGAAGACGAAGATGTTGAGTTACTTTTACTTGTGGAAGATAACGAGGAAAAAAAGTTTTACAACTTGTTTAAATGTGCCTTAAGAAAAGTTATTATTGGAATAATTTTAAAGAAATATAAGCTTTAAGATAGATAGAAATGTCAGAGGATTGCTTGTGCTAAAAATAACATAAAAATAAACTTAATCGAGTTTGCAATACATGAAAATGTTGAACAATTGAAGAATAATATTCGTTGTAGTAAACTGTATAGGCGCTTTTTTCAATGTTTCCCCAAAATGTTCTTCAATAAGAAAGGTCGCAGGTACACCAAAAATAAGAAGTCATAAGAGATAGCAATTTATTCTCACGGGTGTGAAAATTTCTCTTCTATGAATTTGATATCATGTCTTTAATTTTTTGCAATGTAATTATTATATGTTATTTTATTAATTTCATTATTATTATTATTAATAAAAAAAACATAAAAATACCGTTAAAATATAACAAGGAGAGTATGTAAATTAACCCCTCAACAAGCTTTTGTTTACGAATACGGACCGGATACGGTATTGTAAAACGGAGTTCACGCTCTGTTTACGGTACACTTTAAATGTACACTCAACTTGTGCACTCTGTTTTTATACAACACATCAGTCCGGCATATGCGGGCTTTCAACGATTTCGAATGAGTTTCGATGTTCCTTAAAATCAGTTTTCTGCTCCATATACCCATCCAGAAAACGGTACGTAAACGGAACGTTTTGTTGTTGGGTAGCTAAAAAAACAAAATATTTACTTTTTTTGTTCACATATTCTAAAGCGGAAAATACAAAAAAAAAAACTAGAAAATTTCTGTTCAAATGGTGTGAGTACACATTAAAGCCCCTATATCGTGATAAAATTTTACCGTAAAGGTTTTAATTTTATTATTTATTATTTATTTAAAACTAATATTTAATCTAAAAAGTAATCAAAGAAATTTTTAAAAGCATTAATAACAAAATATTAAACAAAAAATAATTATAATAATTACTCTATTCTTAATAATTAATTAAATAACCGTGTTTATTGCCTTCAGTGTTCAAGCTTTCGTCTTCATTTGTTTTGATTTATGTTTTTCTATCATATGTCAGTAACTTTGTGCACATTTGCATTATCCAATATTTAAAAAAAATATATTAAAACTATTTTTTAAATGTATCCGTAAAATTAAGCGTGTTGGATTAACGTACGTTCGTATATTTTTTAAACAAAAACATCTAATTTTGTTTTATTAGTTTAGATTTTTTTCATATTGTTTTTGAATTTTAAGTTAACAGCTATGCTCCCAAAAAAAAACTCTTGTAAGATTTTTGCTTCTTTTTGTTTCATGAATATCTCATTTTAGAATATCGACATTAAAATTATTAAATAATAAAATTTAATAATACCAAATAAAAACGAAACCCTGAAATCGAACCTAATTATTCATTTACCTTAAATTATAAGAAACAACAATTACTAAAATGTAAAATTATTTTCCATCTTTTCTAGCCTTCAAACAAACTGTTTTATACTGTTCAACATGATGGTATTTATGAAATATCTATTACTATTAAAGCCAATCAAGAACAGGTTGAATATTCAGCACCAGTTCATATCGAAATGTTGGGACCATATGGTTACATATCAGCAACAGATTTTCCATTTTTACCGGTAAGTTCAAGAGAAAAGGAAATTGTAAAGATTTTGCTAGTAAATTATTTTATTTTTTAAGTTCTATGGTATAATGTGTGTTGTTTATGTTATATTTGGCATTATATGGTTAGCGGTATCCTTTATGCAATGGCGTGATTTATTGCGTATACAATTTTGGATTGGTGGTGTGATCTTGTTGGGAATGTTAGAAAAGGCTTTCTTTTATGCTGAATATCATTCGGTAAATACTAAAGGTGTATCGGTACCAGGTGCTGAACTAACAGCAGAATTTGTTTCATGTGCAAAGAGAACATTGGCTCGTATGTTAGTTATTATTATGAGTTTAGGTTTTGGTATTGTTAAGTAAGTGAAATTGATTAAGAATTGAAATTAAGGCACTAAACTTTTTATTGTAATGCAATACTTTTAAATTTATAGACCTCGTTTGGGTCCCATGCTACATCGTGTGGTTGGTGTTGGAGCTCTTTATTTCCTTTTGGCTTGTGTTGAAAGTTATTTACGTGTAATGCGTAACAAACCAGATATACAAAATGAACTTTTAGTAGCCAGTATACCACTAGCTGTTTTAGATACTGGCATTTGTTGGTGGATTTTCACATCATTAGTACAAACTACCAGAACTTTGCGCTTGAGAAGGTCTGTTAACATGATTGCAACATTTCTGATAATCATAATACATTTTTTTTTCTATTTTATCTTGCAGAAATATGGTAAAACTTTCTTTATATAGACATTTTACCAATACTTTAATATTCTCTGTAATTGCATCGGTTATCTTCATGTTGTATGCTTTACGTTTACGTAAAGCTGAAAATTGTACACCTGTAAGTTGGAAAGTTTTTGTAATATAAATTGAAATATTGTTTTTTTATTGATATTGTTTTTTTTAAGGGTTGGCGTAATATTTGGATTGATACAGCATTTTGGCATATTCTATTCTCTGTTTTATTATTGGTCATTATGATTTTATGGCGTCCAACAAATAATAATCAACGTTATGCTTTTACACCTTTGCTTGATAACCCAGAAGATGAGGACGATGATGACGATGGTAAGTAGTTTAAGGAAACATATTTTACAAAACTTCCGAACTTTCTCTACAATCAATAATCTTTAAGCCGTAAACACATTTTAAATTTATTATAATAATTTAAATCAATTAAAAAATTAAAAATCTACTATAAAATTTAAATAAGGCCTGCCGACTTGTTTTTATACAATGAGACCAGAGTATAGGGAATGTTATGTACTTTTTTTTCTTCTTGAAAGTGCTTCATTAAGCATTGCGTTCATGTGTACCTTAGAAATAGGTCTGCAAATAGATGGATTAAAAGTAAAAAGAGTGCGGTGTATCTTGAAACGTCTTTTTTTAAATAATGCCACAATATTATAAAATTGGCATTAAAAGAATCATGGTCATTTCATTAACGAATTTGTGAAGTTATCGAAATTTATTTAGAGAGTGGCCCAAAAGCATTCCCCCGATGTTGTTTGCTATATCTTTAAATTGAAACGGCATAATTTAAATTTTTCTTTAAATGTTTATTTGGACCTTTAAGTTTTTTTCCATTAATTTTTTAAGATTGTGTCGGTCAAGAGGGCGCCGTATCGCATTTCCCACCGTTATAAACATAGAACATTAGGCGAAAAGTTCTCGCATTCTTGTCGGATATTGAGAGCTTCCAGAGTATGTGAAGCCGTCAAATCGGCCAATCTTGCTGGCCACTGCAAATTACTAAAATGAGACATTAGGCTCAACGGAAATGCATTCTTCAAAATGTTCATTGTTGCGCGAGCTGTGTATTTAGTTGCGCCGTACTGTATGAACCACATACCCTCCAATCCCAATTTATCAATTTGCGGCACAAAGAACTCGTTGATCATAGTTCTGTACACGAGTCACAGTAAGCGTTTTACCCACGGCGTCCTCGTCAATGATATGTGAATTCTCAGTACCTCAAAAGCGCAAATTTTATTTGTTTACGCATCCGATCATGATCGATTTGGACAAAAATTGCTGACAAATTATTCCGTAAAAAAATAGTCACGAGTATTCCGCATTCTTCAGAAGTACATCGTTCCATGGCCTGTCTAAAGTGTATTTTGAATATGTTTACTAAATAAATTTTAAAATAAAACTGAAAGTTGCCGTCATTTGCTCAAGTTGTAGCATATTCAGGTAGGGAGATACATTTTGGACCACCTTGTATTGTTGGCAGTTACAAACATCAGCTTAAACTCAACATACTCTGCTACACAGAGTAGTCGAGGTCATGATTCTATCCGAACCTCAAACAAATTTTACTGTATTGGCAATATGACAGACCACAGTAGTGTTAGGACAGCATAAAGATCTAATAGGGTTAAAAAGACAACGAATTCGAATTCAGCTCTCCCAAAAACATTAAATACATTAACCTCGTCTGCCGGATAAAGTTTTTATACCCTGCCGAACAGATTACATTAAGTTTCTGCTGATGTAAACAAAAATATTGGGTCTACCTTGTAGTATAGGGTGATACCAATAACAACTTTCAGTTCAACATATATGTGTGTTTTTTTTAGATATCGGTGTTTAAATTTGCATTTTTTAATGAAAATAAAAAATCCATGTTCAGATTGTAATATTTTTGAATGCGTAGACCCATCATTTCAGTTTATATTTCATTTGAAGCATGATCTATATACTTTATTTTGTAAAGCTCAGTTGTATGCCTTTTTTAAAGGATAGAAAAACAAATAACAAAGTATCTTAGTTTGCAAAGTATCTTTGTGTCGCTTTTAAAGCACCTATTTTTTATTTTTGTCCACATATCGGTCAATGTGATCTCTTGCAACATATAAAAAAAATCAAATTGGGATCTCATACGATTTTTCAACCATGCAACAACAGTTTTAATTTTGATACTATTATAGATTTAAAGCCGCTGATTTAGAATTTGTATTTACATATTTTTTCTTATCACAATTTTGAAAGAAAAAAGATTAAAAGCGCGCAAATGTAATTTTGCCCACTTTAGTGAAATTTTGATTTTACCCTCCACCAATATCCTAAAAAAAATTTCTCTACTGTTGATACAAATAATGTAAAAAACTTTAACAGTAAAATTATAGAGGTGAAAAATATTTTTCGAGGTAAAAAACTTTTTTGAATATGAAAACAAATTTTGTGGTGGAAAAAAAAAATTTTAAGTGAAAAAAATTTGTGGTGAAAATAATTTTTTATGGGGTCGTAGACCTATATTTCGACGTGTTACAAACGGAATGCCCAAAATACTGCGTTCCTAATTTTTTTGAGCATTTTTTTGTCTTTGTGAGATAATTTTTAGCTTACTGCCATTTTATTAGACTACCCAAAATTACCTCGTACAGATCTAATGTACTACACAATGGAAATAATATCGAAGTGAAAGAAATTATTAGTGTAAAATATACGAAATACAAATGTGATATATTTGAATGGTAACATTTTCAAAGAAACTAACAATTTGTATGACTATTTAATCTCATCAAAGAAAATGGGAATATAGTATGTAAAAAATTTAGATGAAAACAAATTTAATGAATCAATTGATATTTTTCTTTTACACAAATTATTGTAATACAACATTTTAAAAGAAGTAAAAATGATTTTTATTATTAAAATAAAACAAAAGAAACTTATTTCAAAAACACACATTTTAACATGCTAAAAAACATATTTAATGTTGTTTAAAAGTGTTTCTACAAAAACGTTCCATTATTTTTTTAGTAAAAATTACTGCAGTAAAACTGCGTTAAGTTACAAATGAATTAAGTTCTTAACAAATTTTGAAATAGTAAGTTGATTTGAAGAACGTTTGGTATCATTTGTACATTCATTTCCTCTACATGGAATAAGATTGATCAAGTAGGTAGCGGTAGCAGATGTTTCAGCCCAAAAATGTTTTTCCAATCCAGCATCAAATAGCATACACCGCATACTTTATATAAGCCTTCGATTCAAACGCTCAGCAACTGCGTTTTGTTTAGAAGTGTACGGACAAGTTTTTTAATTTTTTGAAATTGATTGTTCATATATTCTGTTCGATTATCTGAACGCAAAATCTTAATTTTGCTAGAGCACTGGATTTCAACTAAATTCTTAAATTTTACGAACTCAAAAAAGTCAGGCTTCATTTTTATAGGAATAGTTAAAAGTTTTCGAGAGTAATCATCAACAAATGTTAAGGCCCAACGAAATCCGAGCGTATTATTTCAGATTCTTTAAATGATTTTTTTTTTTGTTTATTAATATTGTTACAGAAATTCGGATAATCAATTTTCTTTTAAAACGTAGAAACAAAAATTCCCATATGTCAGCCCTGAAATCCAAAACAGTTGCCATTAATGGCAACTCTTCGCCACGACTAGTGTTGCAACAGTATGAGCTAATTTATACGATGCAATTGATTGCGTGCAATTTTCTTAATTCCCTTTTTAAAGTTGCTTCCAATGTTATGTCTATTTATATGGTGGCTTTAATTGCGCGAAAACTGAATTTGTATAAGGCACCAAAAGAAGAATACATATGAGTGTGAAAGATACCAGAAACTTGCACGAAAAACGAAAACCGTGCCTTTTTTGTTACTCCGCTTGCTTCTCTACCCCGTTCGCCAACAAACAAAAATCGCATGTAACAAAATCACCGTCTAAATTGGCTCAACGTTAAAGAACATACTTGACGTTTCCGGTATTTTGTTTACCGGACAATGCTGGCACTTTCTAGTTACTTGCCACACCATCAATGTGGCATGTCAGTTTAGTTGATAATAAAACGCTAAAAAAGTAACTTAATAGAGTTTTAATAAAGTCTCTTGTGTATTGTTTTAAGTTTTTGTGTAAATAAAGAGTCACTAGTAAAAATTTTAACTATAATCTTTGCAATATAAAAATAACTCGATTTATTTAAATAGATTTTCAAAGGTAAAATCGTAACAATATTATAATTTTTGTTGCACAGAAAATTTTTGTTATTTGTCATATAAGATGTCGCTCTCGAATCTACATACAATTTGACCGATTTTTAATTAGTTGAAAATAAAGATGTATATAACATTTTACCATTATTTTTTAAATTGTTTTTGTATATTACAAAAGTGACATTTAAATTTTTTGTTTTTAAAATTATTTTTCGACACAAACGCATTTTCACTATTCTTAAGTATGTTCGTTTACCCAATAATAGGTGTGTTCGACGTACCTTACCGCGGGTGCCCGCGGGCATCCAATCTTACCAAAAAGCGTTTCTTGTAACAAAAATTGGGTAAATGAGAGCGTTTATGAGAGAGTAATTGTGTTTCTCATTTTACCAGAACTTACCCGTACTTTTTGTTTGGGTAAAATTGTCAAATCATCAGCTGTTGCTAATAAATTAGCTGTTTTTGCATTTTTGAAAAAAAAAAATTAAAGTTAAATAAAAATTTTCTATAAAGAACTTTTCCTTCTTATTAATGAAAAATACATTTGAAAATGCAAATAGATATTTGCCATTTCAAATATATTTATTATTTAGGCTGTTTTTTAATATGAATAAATTTGACGTTTATTTTTGGGTATAAAATGTGGTTTTGTGCGTTCGCAGTATTTTGGACATTTTTATGGTTTTGTGAGAGAATTTTTTACTTACTCTCATTTTACCAGACTTTACCCAAAATTACCTCGTACAGACCTAATTTGTACAAATTTTTACTGGATGTCGTTCGTTTACACAAATACTCAGTAAACATAAAGAAAAAAGAGAGAATAAGGTGACAGTTTGATGTTGAGAGTTCTTCTTCTTTCTGCAATTTGTACTGGACAAATTATTGCCATCAAGAATTTACAAGCAGAAAAAACATATGATTGAAAAAAGTGTTTAAATTTATGTAAATACAAAAAAAATGTTTTACAACTACGTTGTTTTATGCAAATGCAAAGCAACAAATATTGTTAAATGCATTATAGAAAAGATAAGAAAACCATCTAAAATGTTTCTGCTTAAGATTTTACAACAATAATACTTTTTTTTCATATTGACCAGTTATATTTATTTTTGCATTTGGTTTTAGAATCAGCTGTTTAACAAACTTGTAAATTATTGCAAATTTTCTGTTCGCGTACTTTTTTAAAAAGTTTTAATTTTAAAAGGAAATTGGTCTTACTCTCTGTAAGTTTGTTACTGAGTAAATCTTACTGGACTTGACTGAGAAAAGTAAACGAATGAATCTCTTGTTATCAAATTCTTGATTACAAATTCTTGACTGCATTAACTGTCAATTTGGTTTTTGAATTTTAGACAGCTACTACCAAAGCACAAAATTCATCAGGAAGACCAGCAAGCATTATAGGTGCTCTCAGCTCATCATCAATTTTAAGAGCAGCATTGCTTATTTTATATAATTTTGCATGGAGTCAAAATCACCCATTCTCAGTTGTACGAGTTGTTGTAACAATTCAATCTTCCTTGTTAATCCATTAGCTTGATATGCACGAACAAAAGAATCCCAGGCATCTTTTGCTGTAGCAGTATGTTCAATCACAAGCGTAATCTCGGCCAGATCACGTTCATTTAGTTTAACGTCTTGTTGACTGGTTACACCGATATTTACCACTTTCCAAAATTGTTTTATTATTAAACATGACTTTGCATGTCTCCACCAAACATCGAAACTTTTACGACCACTTAATTTTTCAAACGGAAAACTTAACGAATTTGGCGCCATTTTTACAATTAAAATAAAAAATAATAAAAATCTTTGCACAATATACCACGAAAATTTTTCCAAACACGAGAATAGAGGTCCCTAACCTTTTGAAAATCGTTAAAGTTGAATAAAATCGGGGGAACTGTATTATCAAATTAAATAATTTTATTTTTGCTTTTTGCAGAAGAAGATCAATTTGTTGCCGATGTCTATGGTGTAAAAATGCGTGGCACAAGTAATGGTGCCCGAACACCACCATCCAATCAAAAAACAACGACCAACGAAGAAGATGATTTACGATGGGTAGAAGAAAATATACCTGAGTCAATGGCTGATGTTACATTACCAGCATTAGATTCAGACGAAGAAATCATAAATACGAAATTTGAAGTTTCAAAAATGCAATAGAGAAAATCTTAATATAATTTACTCAATGTTCATTTTATCAATTAAGACGACTGCATTGGCTTATATATAATTTTTAATATTTTAACATTTTTGTTTTCAATACATCATTTTGTGTGATTTTCTTTTAATTCTTTATTTTAAGAGAACTATTGAGTTATTTGAATCGAAAAGAAAAAAAGGTTTACCACTTTAGCGAATGCCTAGTTAATGGCCAATTTGAAAAGAATCTATGTTCAAAAAAGTTTTTTTTTTTTTGCTAAAGTTATGCGCATCTGTTCAAGAAAGCATGTGTTTTCAAATCAAATGAAATTGTGAAATCACACTAAATTGAAATTTGGCTTTGAACCAAATCACATATTTTATTTTTTGCTAAATTAGTTGAAAACAAATTTCAAAATTTTTAATTTTTCAGGTATTATTTCAAACCCTTTAATGTTTTTGCGTTAAATACAAGGAAATTTAAAGAGGTTTTAAATAATATATTTATTTTTAACAAAAACGATGTCTTAAAACTTTTAAAAATTGTAAACATAAAATAAAAAAAAACATTAAATTGTTTTTTTTAGAAAAATCACATGGATTATTTTTCACATAAAATTCAAAAAAAAAAAAAAAAAATATTCTAATCTTGAATACCAACTTTCTTATGTGACAGGGACGATAATTTGTTAAAATTCTATTTCATTTTCGAATTGAAATCCCGTATAATCTTGTGGTATTTAATAGAATATAAATTAACATTGAATAATAATAAAAGTATTTTATTTTTAATTTTTTATTCACTTTATTTCATTTAATTTTAACTTTAATTTTTTTCTATGCATAAATTGCTGGTCAATCAGATAAAGTATCTATCATTTTTTTTCTTCTTATAATAACTCACTGGCTTCTTTTTAATTGTTCCTAAAACAAAATATACACTTTAAAAAATAATATGTAAAATATTGTAAAACATATTTTATGTCTATTATAGTCATTAATATTTTTTAATTAAAGCAAAAGATATTTCCAATATCCTCATTCTTGCTATTTTATAAAATATGATTTAGTTTTAAATTTTGTAGATAAACTGAATAAGACAACAGCTTTTCATATTAATCATTTATATATTGTACTTTGTAAATATTTATATAAAATTATCAATAAGTTTATATAAGTCTAATAAAAATATCTCCTAGATGTGTAAAAAACAAAATATTTTATTTTTTTTCTCTTTAAAGACGTTCGTATAAAGTAAATTAGAAGTAAAAATTTTCAATAAAAAGCTAGGTTGATCACCGAAACAATTAAGGGCCGATTTTATTGTTTATACTTAGTTACACTTTAAATTGAAATGTTAAAATTGAATTCAATTTTAACGTATGAAGAGTTTTTCATACTGTATACAATTTCTTGATACACGAATAAAATAATTGTTTATAAAAAAAAAACAATTATTCTTAACAAAATGTTAATGAAAACTAAAAATCGCTTCTTATTCGTTTCGGTAACCAACCATGGTAAAAAATATCTTGTGCATAATTATCTTGAATTTTATAGTTCAATTCAAGGCATAACAATAGTTCCGTTCGTTTACTGCATAATTTGTACAAATAAGTAAAAAATAAATTACTAGATGGCGTTCGTTTACACAAATGGTCAGTAAACAGAAAGAAAAAAGAGGGGATGTAGAGAGCTTGCAAATTTTTATCAGCAAGAATTTTCAAGCACAAAAACATAATTGAAAAGTATATGATTAATTTTTGTACATAAAAAGAAATGTTTTCAAACTACGTTGTATGCAAATGTAAAGCAATAAATATTGTAAAATGAATTATTGAAAAGATAAGGAAACCTTTTATTATGAATTTTTTTTTACATCAAGAACCCTCTTTTTTTCAGCTGAAATCAGCTGGAAATTTTCTTATTGGGAGTAAGTTTGTCTTAATCTCTGTAAGTTTGTTACTAATTCCTACAGGACGTGATGAGAATGGTAATAGAACGGAATTTCAACTTGACCACTTTTAGCAAAAGACAACTTCATACGAGTATTTAAACACGTAAGTAGAAACAAGCTATTTTTTAAAAATATTTAAATATGAGCTTATAATTACAGCCTTAATTGTACAAAAAAAGCGTTGCAATATATTGATTTTTTTTTAAATTTAGTTGTTAGCATTAAACAAAATCGCTGAAGTTAAAACGACTTATGTTACAAGACGCTATAAGTAAAATAAGTTCTTTTGGTAAACGGAAAATAATTAAATTAGTTTTGCTTGACATATTTATTCGTAACTACACTCAAAAAAATGAACTAGAATTTAGAAAAATTAACTTATTCAGAGGAAAAATTGAAATGAAAACGGCGCCAAAGACATTTTTTTACCAATATTTAATAAAATTTTCCTTGAAATTAAGAAACAAATTTTACTTAAAATTTGGTCAAAATTTCTAAATTATAGAAAAATTTTACTACTTAGAAGTAAATTTTTATTAGAAAACAGTAAATATGTTTAATTGGTTTTAAGAAATATTTTATTTCATTTAAGTTCATTAGATAATTTTTTCTACTAAAAACTAGGACTTTACTCTCTAAAAATAAGAAAATATTTTCTAACAACAAGTTAATTAGCACTTCTTTTAAGTGAAAATCATCCTTATCGTGCTTCTATGGTAAAGGTAATATATTTTGTTATATATTTTAAAGACATTTACACTCATTGTGTATGTATTTTTCCACTTTCGGAGACTTCCGCTTTGTGAGGACACTGCTCTTAACAAGCTTTAATCTTCTTAAATTAACTAAATTAAGGACATTTTTGCAAAAATAGAAAATATCACAGTTTCTTGTTATTATTGGAAAATGAAAAAGTCATAAGTTTATTTTATGGGATTTTTTGCTTAAACTTTATTTGACATACAAATTTAAACTTTTTTATTAAGTAAAAAAAAATCGTTCGATAAATATAAAGTTTAATAAGCGCTACGTCAGTTATAGGAAAGCCATTATACGGTAATGTATTAAATGTGCCTGCGATATTTTGTATTGTAGTCAACAAACAAATTTATTACATAAAAGCGCAAATTCAAAATTTTTTACCTTTTGCTAACAAAATTTTAAAATATATTTTAAGCTACTTTAAGTTCAATATTTAAGACTGTTTAGATGGGAGATGGGCATGTGAGAGATTTTTGACTCACGCTCACGACCACGAACCAAAAATTACAATCATGCACGATAGTTTTTTTAAATGATTACTTTAATTTCTTTTATTTAATAATATTTTTTCTTGAAAATTAGGAAAACTAACTGGTTTGTTTTTAATTGATTGTTTTTTGGAATAGAATATTAAAAATAATTTAAACGTTTTCCAACAAAAAAAATCCTATACCAAATTTTATTATTTTTTTTAAAATTAGAAAACTTTTACTTATCTGGACTAAGTTGCATGAAAATTTTCCTTAGAAATATTTCATCAGTTTCTAAAAATCAAGTAAATTTTTTTTATTACATAGAAAAAAACTTATTACTTTTTGTTTCTAATTGTGAATTAATTTTTAGAAAACAATTCTTCAAAATTAGGAAGTGGTATACTTAAAAACTGAATTTGAAAATGGCTTTCTAAAATTAAGTTAATTTTACTACTCGCGAACAAAAAATGAACACACATTAAGTTTAAGTACTTTCTCGATTTAAGTTAGACACATTTTTTGAACTAAATGTAAATTATGTCATAAATTTCTTTTTTGATCTGAACTTTATTTTCTTAAAACTAAGATGTTTTTTCATAAAATTAATACATTTTTTATTTAATTGACTTGTTTTCTTTCCTAAAATCAAGAAATATTACTTAGGAAAAATATGAACTATTTCTGAGTGTATAAACTATTTCGTTTTTCCTCAAACTTAGGATTTTTTTTCTTTTTAAGGAAATTTTTTATAAGTTTTAATAAAATTTTACTTAAATTGAGGACAATTTATAAACTATTTTGAAGGAAATTTTTAATTACATTTTAGTTCATGTCTTTTTTTTTTAGTGTAGCATTTAGAGGCAGATAGTTTTAGTTCTGAATAAAACTCTTTTGAAAATGGCCGCAAATGGAAAACAATCTACTGCCGAAATAAGACAATAATTAAATTGAGAGAATTTTTTAAAAAACTCCGCTAAAACCTATAAAAAATTATTTTTTTTTTAGCTAAGTATATGTCGAAACAAATGCAAACTATTTTAAAACCCACAAATCCCTAAATATCTCTGACATCTACCATGATTGGTTCACAACCTCAAAATATCTACACAAATTATTAATAATTCACATAATATAAAGATTTTGTTATTTTAAAGAAAAAAAAACAAGACTTGGAAACTAAAAAAATTCATGTAGTTTTAGATATAAAAACAAAACTTAAATATTAAAAGATGAGCACAAAAAATAAAATTATTTTAATGTTTTAAAAACAGGTTCTAATAGAACCACAAAATATACGTAAGTACAAACTTTATCATCCCTGCCCTCCAGCGTTTTTGTTACAAATAATGTAAAAAAAATTAAAAGTGAAAAAAATTGTTTCGGGTGAAAAACTTTATTGTAAGTAAAAAAGTTTTTATAAAAAAAATGTGTGGTGAATATAACATATTCACTTCATACCGACTGGTGAAAAATATTTGATTTACCAGAAGCTACTTCGAAGGGAAAAGCATTGGCCCAGTGCTTTTAGCGGTGGTAACAGCGTTGGCAGAACGAAAACTATAGTGCAATGAGTAGTGAAAAAGTAAGTAGAGTTGAATGATGATTAATGATTTCTTGTCCTTATACGAATTTAGAGTTATTGAATTTTTGTCGAACCTCATATTCATTCTAAAGTTTGAAGTACTCATCATACTTATAATAATACTCTTTATGACGTTGTTGATTTCGACATTCCTTCACTCAATGTGTATACACGACGCAAAATAAGTATGATTTGAATACGAACATTTAAATACTCATTTTGAGGTTATGTGTTTAGTCTGTTGGGTTAGAACGGTACTTCTTATTTTTGCTACGTTGCTTATTTCATATTTGATTTATTTTTCCTCAATTTTAACATTTATTACACTGGCTTACAAATTTAGAACAATTGTGCGTATCACGACATATTGCAATCATTTCCCATGTAAAATCGCGCTCTGAAAATGGAGTCCAAAAGTGCAAAAGTAGAACAGTTTTTGGGATACATATTACAAAATTTTCAAATTTTTTATTAAAAAAGTAAAATAAAAATATCTCAGTACCAAAACACTGGATTTAAATTTATTTTTTAATTATAGCTTTATAAATTCCACATAAATTTTTCATACAATATAATAAGCTATTTAGCGATAAATCGAAAATTTGACTTTAATTTTAAAGAAATTTCGAAAAAAAATAAATTCTATTGTTAATTGCAATTGGGATCTAATGGCATTCAGATATCTTATAGAGGAGCAAAAAAAAGTGACACGTGTTTTTATATAGCAACCCAATCCCACGGTTAAGGGTTAAAAGACGGGTCACCAAAATATATAATTGTTGTATGGGAGCATGTCTTAAATTTATGAAAATCAATTTTATTTTTATGCAGCGTAAAAGTACTCGAAAAACAAAAAATTTGGTGTCAGTGTTGCCACAATTTTCAAATTTTTTAAATATGGATGAAAAAAGCTATTTGGGGAAAGTCGAATCAAAACCATCCTATTTCAAATATCAAAAAACCATGAGACAACCCTTCGTCTAAATTAAATAAACTTCAATATATGTGATTTGGAGCTTAAACCAACTGCAATTCCCATACAAAAGTAACGATTTTTTAATATTCGAAACAGACTTTTTTGACTAACAAAAAATATTGTACATTAGTTTCTCTGAAAAGACATTCAAAAATAAGATAAAACGTAAAATTGGGGCATTTATTGAGCAGCTATAAAATAATACGTGTCTTTTATTTTTTTTCCTCTAAAACATATCTGAATGACATTAATATCATATGCATGAGTTAAATGAGCTAATGATTCAAGTATGATAAGCATTTTCCTAAAATTATAAAAAAATGAGTAGATTGATTAATCATTTACATTTGGGATGGTATGAGTATGATGTCGACGTTGGATTCATATTTATTGCAAATTGTACTTATAAATCAACGTTATTGTGAGTATGAGTACATATGAGTAGTTTATTTCTAATGACTCTACTCACTTTTAATAGCGAAAAACGATTCATTGCTGTTCTCAGGTGCTTTGCCAAACCTAAAATGGCAACACCGGGCTGGACTTGGACGTTTCTTTAAAAAAAAGTTGGCAAAGCACAGGATAAACAAACAATAAAGTGCTTTTGGAGTAAAAATAAATGCTTTGCCAATACCAAAATGATAGCACAGGCTGGACTTGGCCCTTTCTTTTTTAAAACGTCGGCAGAGCATTGACGAAATAATAAAGAGCATTTGGAATAATAACATAAGTGCTTTGTCATGTCCAAATTTATAATTTTAAAACGAATTTCTAATAAAATATAAAGAAAACAATAAGTAATAATCGTTTTAGTGCTAAGAAATTTTTTTTTGTTTTTGGAGTACCAGGAAATAACTCTTCTTTTCCTTTTTAAAATTCTGGGAAGACATTAAATTTTTGTATCAAATGCACTTTATAATCAATTTATTTTTTAGATTATTCTAATGTTTTGAGCGGCCATGCAATGTTTTCTAAATACTTCTATATTAGCCAATATCTGGTTGGGCAGTTTTTTTAACGTTACAAAATCATACATCATCCATTTAACACCATAAATGGTTGTGAATTTTGTTAATCGGTTACTGGAAATATACTTTTTGTTAGCATGTGTTGTTGTTATTTGCCAGTACGTTATATATTATTTATTTCATAAACGGTTGTAAATTTTGTTAACCCAGTGCTGACAAAGCCCTTCTTGCTAACGTTGGAAAAGAGTTCTAAAGCACGACTTTGTCAGTGCTTTTATTTTTTTTACGGTTGTACATTTTGTAAATCAAGTACTGCCAGTACTTGATGCACTTTTTGCCAACGTTGGGAAAGCATTCAAAACCAAGGCTTTGCCAGTGCTTTTATTATTTTTACGATTGTATATCTTCTATATCCAGAGCGTTCTAAATAAGTGGTCTGCTAGCACTTTATTTGTTGTACCATTCTGACAAACAGTGCTTTGCTGGTACTTTGTTTTTTTTTATCATCGGAAATTTCTGGCTGGGTACCTTCACATTTTGACTCACAACTCATTTTCACCATGATCGTCATTTCAACTGACAGATGGACATCGCTAAATCGACTAAAAATCGCATAAGGATCAATAAACAGAATTGCTAACTGATATATACCCTCACCATTTATGATGGAGGGTATAAAAATTACTAAGCTTAACATTAACCATTCTTAACTTTATACAATTTTATCATTCACAATAATTGTTAGGCACTAACCTCTGGTCATCGGGCAATCATTAAAAGATGCATTAAAACTTTTTAAAATTCTGAGCAGTGAGGTGTTGGTGCCAATTTCAACTTTTTTTTTTTTCATTTAAACTAATTGATATGAGGTTTTTTTTAGTTTAGAATACTTTTGAAGTCCACAGATCAATGAATCCAAAAAGGATTAGGTTATTACTTGCGTTTATAAAATTTTCACAATATTTATACACTACGAATAATCCGTTGAGCATTATACTAAAACTAAGGTGCTATTTCCAGATGACGCTTTGGTTCAGCCGAACGAAAATACAATAACTAAGTACATACATGCAATACAAAAACAAAATTCATGCAGTCACTTATTTGCCTAATGACAAACGTCTTGTGGAAAAGCAATGTAGAATTTATATTTTTATGTGTAGCTTTTTTTGTCTTTTATTTAAATATTTATGTATAAACTATTTAGGATTTAATAACAAGGCCTAAATATTTGTATGGTTGTTGTTATTAATGCAATTTATTGATTTCCTAAACAAATAATATACAATATAAAAATGGTGAATTATTTAACATGTTAATGCCCAGTCATGTTGAAAACGTTTAATACTTGTTCAACATTAAAAAAAAAAATTTCGTATCCTTCTATTGTTCGTTTAGCTGTCGAACATCTTCATCTACCCTCTTCCATTGAAAAGGCTCTTGGAGCCTTTTTTAATTTCAGTTAGATTCGGGTTTAACATTACGCCTTAAAATAGCAGCGGCCAAATCTTGTTTCATTGCCACCTGTTGTCGTTGATCGGCCAAAGGTTGAGTGCTACGCAAACCATTGACGATATCCTTGGTTTTACCAAAATAGATTTCATTTAAAGTGTTGCGTATTTTATTTTCCATTTCTTCAACCATACGACCTATGTTGGCAATGTGTGGTGATGATTCACTAACATTTGCATCTTGTTCGGTTTGACGTGTAAGAGAACCACCCAAATTCATTGTGCCCGAACCTTGTTTATTGGTTTGTAGCCATAACATGGCGGTTGATGTTAGTTTATAGTGTGCAGTACGACCGGTAGGTTTTTCTTGAACTTCTACTACATGAATGGAGTCCCAGCAACCACGAATCTTTTTACTACCATCTCCCGCCTTCTTAATTAGTATAACAGCTGCAAAACCATGATCTAAATCCCATAGATAGACAGAGGAAACACCACCTTCATAGTACATTTCACGATATTGATCGAATGCATAATTGGCTTCAATTTCTAATTTCCTTAAACGTTCTGATGGCATTTGACCATCTTCCAATGGTGGATAGTAGGTGTTGGACCAGGGCGATCTATATGAATCTCCATCACGATTATAATCACACAACAGATAGTCTTTGCCATGTTCTTTGTCTTTGGCAATTTTCAATGGTTGATCAACGGATGAAAGTAAATCTTCACATAGATCAGGAGCCAAATCAATAAGATCGCTTAAATTCTTTTCAATTTGTTGTGGCGGTAAACGACGCATTAAATCCAAAGCACAATCCATTTGTAATTCCGACTATAAGATACATATAAATAAAAAATAGATAAGAAAATTTTAGAAATTAATTATAAGATATTGTGTTATTTTTAATCTTGATTTACATGTTGGCCATCTCTGTCTACCCATATCTACTATATCTCCAATATTGGGTAATACAAATTTGAGAATTCAGATTACCATTAGTTAACATTTAAAACACCGTTAAGTAGAAACTACCATTTTAAAATTTATTGACTAATTATTTCAGCAAATTTTTAAATTAACAATACGATCAAATTTCTTTAGTGAATGACATTTGAATATGTAATAGAATGAACAAAAATAATAAATGTGCTCCTAGTCCTACTATTAAGGGCAATAAGCAGTCTCGTAATGATCCAGTTTAAGTTTTTGATATTCTCATATTTGTTCCAAAGAATTTGTACATTTGTACAAATACATTTTATAAATCTATACTATAGTACTTCAAAAATATTACAGCGATATTCATAATTAAAACAGCTTCACATACACCGCACACAACGAGCTTTTAACAGTTATTTCAGTAACGATATTTTAGGGGTAACTATAGTCAGTTGAAAGGGGTTTAAATCGATAACGGTATTTTATCGGTATTGCCTGCCAACACTATTAATACAATAGTGCCATCATCTAAGAAAACTATAAATTTCCACCAAAAATAACTATCATTAAATGTAATCGTAAATATGTACCCTTATCAAAGATAAACAATAGTATCTAAATATCTATACAAACACTAAATTGACTCATCATTTATTAGTGTGAAGGTCTCAGTTAAGACTGGTAGTACTCCTCCCTTATTATACAAAATAAAACTAAAATTTCTTTTTCTATTCAACAGTTTTTCGCAAATTTCTAATACACTTATTAATATCCATTCTTCATAAATTCTTTGTTTTATCTTCAGAAATACCAAAAATATTTTTATTACTCACCATTTTCAGGTTTCTATTCCTATACACTTTTCGTTGCTAAAATTTGTTCAAGTTTTTAACACTTGTTACTGGTATATGACTAATTTAATTTATGTTTTCTATAGAATGTTAATTAAATTTATTAAACTTTTACACTTTTCCTAAAATCTAAGTTCAGGAAATTTGCTGATGAATAGGGAATGGCTTTTCTGCAGCTAAAAAAAATATTTACTCTGCTCTTTATTTTGACTGTTCGTAGTGGAGGATGACAGCACAGGGTGTGTTATAAATTTTTGTTACAGTAAACTTGGCAGCATCGATATATTTAGTTGGAGTGATCTCCGTTTACGGATCCGAATAACAGATTTGTGTAAATGCTTAAACTTTTTAATTTTGAAAAACAAATTTTAGTTTTTTTTTTCTTTAAATTTATAAAGATATTTTTAAATTTAAATTAATTATGCAATTACAAATTATATCCTAATACCTTAACAGAGCACTAGCAACAAAGGCTATCGGCTCGTTGTAGCGAAAACGGATCAGAGCAATTTGTGGGAATTGAACCCACGACCCCGCTCTGAAAAGCTAGCAGGCTTCCGGGGCTATACATCACAGCGGTTATGGCCCATTAAAAATCATGAAAAAAAACAAAATTTTCATTTAGATTAAATTGTTGGTGATTAAAATATGATGTAGCACAAGACAAATTAGCACATTTTTCAAAAAATCTGTTATTCGCAGATACCGTTAAACTTGTTCTAAATTTCATAAATATTTATCTCATAGATATCACTTACATATACTAAAATATACATCTATTTTCTAAACTTAAACGCGCAACCCGTATTATGATCACATAAATTTTTAAATTATTCGTTTTTGAGAACGAAACGAATTCGAAAGTCCGTATTTGACGGTACAGAAACGGATACACTAAAACGAAGTCAAAACGTATTGTTTTCGAAAATTAAATTATACGGTCCATTAATGTTCCGTTTACGTACAAGCTTTGACGGATACGTATTTACGGTCCGTAAACGTAGAGTAGAAGAAGCATTCATGAATCCGTACGTGTCGGTAAGTCTAAAAAAATTTTTTTGGGTAAATTTATATCGTACGGATTATTTATATACAATTCGAAAAAATAAACCTTTAACTAACATAAAAATCGCATAAAGATAATTATTTACAAAGTCTCCACGGTGGGTCCAGCCTTTTCTTACACTATCTTCTGGTTTCTGGAGGAAACAAAATAGTTTTAATACGAATTTTTGTAAATAAAACGACTTATGATTGATAAAATGAGGCTCCTTTCCACTTTATTACAATTGCAAACTTTTTAAACAATTTACTTTTTCTCCAAAAATATATTAAGAGCCAATTCACATAGTGACTTTTGCATGCAACTATTCTTTTGGTGTTTCATTCACATTCGGTAATAGATCACAAAAATCACCGTTTAAATAGACATACCTTTGGAGGCAACATTAAAAAGGGAGTTCAGAAAAAGCATGCAATCAATTGGCTATAAGATGTTTTATTCGCAAAAAGATTTATTCAGAATAAATTATTGAAAAAAAGGTATTGCCCAAAGCGAATTTACTACAGAGGGTCAATTCTCGTTCTGTGATAATGTGAAGTGAAAAAAAACTTTTAATTTTCGTTTTCATAAGCACTTTTCACAAATACATAAATTGCGATTCTCGTATGTATTATGAAAAAAATGTTTCATTCGCACTGTACCCAAGAAAATTTTGTAACTGTGTTATCCAAAATTTAAAGCAAATGTCAAAACAGAGAAAAACGTAAACAAAAGTGAATTAAGTTCGTAAAATTTATTTTAAATAATTATATAAAAATATCTGGATTAATTGTATTATTAGATATTATATACTTCGTGCTGACCACAATCCATTCGAGATGACAACCGACAAGCACTTCATGGATTTATATCGGCTTACATTAAGTGAACTATATTTGGTGCGCGTATGAAGTCTAATATTACTTAAAGAAAAAAAATTCATAAAGAATATAAATAAACTATAAATAAATATGCCATACTTTTGCCATTTTTCACTGTCCTTTTGGGTCTCACTAAAACTGTTAAGGCTCTGCAGTTACAAATCTGTAAATATGGGATTACTAAAAGTGTGATTATGGTTATTAAGCTTCTTACTTATCGTTTGCAATGTCCACATGCTTTTCTTAATAATTAATAAGAAACTCCTTTTGGCTTTCGCTGGCACGCTTTCCTCTTACAATCTTCTCCATGTTTATTTCACTTATAAATAGTCTGTGTAAACAATTTTTTCATATGAAAATATTTTGACAGTTGTTTGCACTGTTACACAAAACAAGAATCGCCAGTGCTGTGCAATCGTGAAAAAATCTTGTTTCGTTCCACTTTTTTTTTTCATATGAAAACGTTTTGATATTTCTTTTCAATCAAAAGTGCTATGAAAACGTGAAAAAACTTTTCATTTCACCTTTTCACAGAACGAGAATTGACCCTCAGGTAGTGTTAAAAACACAGCTGAGCTACTTTTTTATATTTGAAGGCAGAGATGTCAAAAGTTGCTGTTTACAAGTGCATACATGTACTTATTCATACATACTCAGCTGTTTTTGACAATTGACCAAATAAAGCAACCATAAAAACATGTTTTTGTAATGTTGTACTTGTTGTAGAATTAAGCCCACCTGCTGTAAAGTGAATTCGCTTTAGTACTGCCGCAATATCATAATGACAATATTTCCAAATTCTTATTGGAAATTGTTTTAAAATCAGCAAGTTGGCATTACTGTTGCCGTCGTCTTTTTTCTACATCTCATTCGTAGCAGTACAATATAAATTTCACTTCCTACAAAAAATTTTAAAATTCATTTTATTACCATCGAAACCTCAAACTAATTAATAATTTTTACAAAAAATTAAACACCAACAAATTAGCTTTAAATTTTTAAAAAAGTTTTAAGAAAATTAATGAATTTAAACAAAGAGAAATGCATTTAAAAATTGTGAAGAAAATAGATTGATCGAAAAAGAAAAATGTACGACATCGTCGGGTGTATATTGAAATTAGAGAAAAGTGAAAAAATATTGTACATGGAAAAAATATGAATGGGTTAAAAAATAAATAGAAAAATTGGAAAATAGCAGTAAATGCAAACATTCTACGTCAATTGTTGGTGAACGTAGAGCCATTGTAGATTTTCTTTCTGAACTTTATTATAGATTGCTCAAAAAAAAATGTTATAACAAATGAGAACAGAATGTGTGTTTAATTAATATTTTATTTTTTCGTGTGTGTTTTTTTAATTAATTGTGTTAATTATTTCTAATCATATTAACATTTTTCGTTTTAACTATTACGGTTCCTTTTTCCAATACCTTTCGCGAATAGTGCGTTTGTGCCACGAAAGATACGTCATAAAACTTGTCAGTTTATAAGAGGAGGGTGTTTGTCATATCACTTGTTTCGCGTGTGATCGCGTATGTGCTACGAAAGTAACGCTATAAGTTGCCTGTTGCTTTTTAAATTTTGCATCATCGGTTTATAGGAGGGGGTGTTTGTCATAACATCATTTATTTGTGTACCTTATATGCTCGTCGGTACTAAATATCACTCACCGCCAACACCTCTACTACTTCTCTACGAAAACAACTACCTTTACTTTCTTGATCTTTGACAATCAACCTTCAATTGTTGTTTAGTCAAACTGCTGATTTTTCGCTCGTTTTTCGTTAACCGCTGCTTTCTTGACTGGTTTATTCCAAAAACATCTAAAAAGTTTAAGCTTCAACTCTTTGCAAACAAGCAAAAACAAGTCTTTGATTATAACTATTTTATGGTTTATATGGTCATTTATTAGTGTATTTTTAGCAAGAAACAAATTTCAAGTTTTCCACTGTTATTTGATTTTTTTTTGGTCTTGTAAGCGGTTTATGGCAGTGACAGTTTTAAAGCTTTAATTTCACGCATTTAATTGGATTTTTGGATTAAAGGTAAGTTTCTTTTTCTGTTTTTTCTCTATTGCCGATTTTTTACATTTCAGTTTAGCAGAGTTTTCTTTATTTAAAAGACTTCTCTCGTTCCAAAGTTTTTACATTTTATTTTTAAAAATTAAGTACTAAATTATGTTTAAGTCAGAAAGTAAATATTTCGCTAACTAGAAATTTTTAATCTCTCCAGAGGAGAATGAACACAAAAAATAATAACAGTTTGAATTTTTTTTTTAATTTTCGCCAGTCATCGATTCGCTTAGAGCATTTATAAAACTTTGCTTTAAAGTAATTAAATGCGCTTGAATTACTAAAATTGTTTAACAAATTCTAAAAACCAATTTGTGGTAAACTGGTTTTTTATTCGGATTTCATACTTGTCCATTTGGAAATTTGAGAAAGGCGTCTTCATGACGGCTTAGTGACATGTCAACTGCTTCCCTGTTGATCTGTTTGCATTCAAAGAAATACTCAGAAGGACGTCAATAAATGGTAAGGAAGTAGTCACTGACATTTCCAGTTTAAATCAGAAATATATTCCAACATACCCATCATAAAAGAAATCGAATTCAGTTTACGCATCATTTTCTGGATCCGTATACGAACCAGAAAGCGGATTTTAAGGAACATCGAAACTGATTTAAATCTGTTGAAATCCCGACAATGACTGACCATTTACGGTCTGTTATGTCATGTAAAAACGGAGGTGAGCCCGTCAATTTCGGATCGTTTACGTAATGGTATGTCGTGTAAAAATGGAGTTGGCTATCTTGTGCAATTAACCTTGGTAACGGTTAAAACCGTAATGTAAACTATATGTTAAACTGAATATCCACCACTTTCCCGTTTGTATTTGTCTAACTGGTCAATTTCATTTACTTTTTGTTGATTGGTTTTATATTTGTGTGTATTCGTTTTTATTTTAATCATTGTTATTTGTTTTTATAGCAATTTTTCTTTAATTTCTTTTAGTTCTTCTCATGCATTTGTTGCAGTGTTATTTTAATTTAAATTTCACTTGTCTGTTGCATTTTTTTCTCTTTTTTGATTTGTTAATTAGCGAAAGTGCACAGGGAGTGTAATTAAAGTCATGCCACAATTGTTCAGATATTGAAAAAAATATAATTATTTTTTTTCATGAAAACTACAAACCAGGTCATGAGAAAAATTGGAGGAGACTTGAAAAATAATAAATACATATTTTTCAATTTATTTTCAAACAGTTTTGTTTTATTTCAAAGCATAAAAAATATTCATAATTTTCGACTTCTACATTCCAAATTTAATAAAATTTATATACTATTTACCATATAAATCTCAAAGCGGCTCGGTTAATTTGAATAAATAAAATTTGAATTTTTATGTGGTGGCTGTAATCGGTATACATACTTAAGATATATTCGAATTTTTGGATTTTTATTCCTACCAATTTATAAAATGTATCGTCTTAAAATTAGGAAAAAACAACTCCTTAAATTCTGTAAAAATATTCCTAAAAATGCTTTTCACTCGTGAACTACTTAATACATGAGAGTTTCTGAGGTAGCATTTTGAAAGTCTGTGTAAATAAATATGTTAAATGTAAAGCAGATGCCCGTTTAATGTATTTGAGTTCCAGTTCGTTACAGTTGCTGCCAAAAATGTATGATACAACGAAGGAAGAGCTATAGAATTGATTCTGGCCTTAAAAGGAAATGCAACAGTAATTATGGAAAGTGTGCCAATTACCTGCATAAAGGAAAGTATGGAGCCGAAGACATATATACTGAATAGAATTAAGAGGCGTCAATCACGTGTTTACTGTTGCCGATATTGTGGACGAAGTAAAATAATTATTGGTGCAGATTTCATGATTAGTTACGGCAATAATCTGCACATGGGGCAAAAAGTTATGATTTGCAGAATGTTGAAATACCTCTCTATGTTGGATATAAACGAAGGGCTTAAGTAAGAAAGCCCGTTACCATTGAGTGCATCAAGATTAGTAAGCATGGCAAGCATTGTTCAGGGGCTGAGTGAAAAGATTGCATCGTGGACATTCGACAAACGCATATTGATTTAAATGAAGCCTGGTCAGCGGCGCAACGGAATGTCCCCATGCCGAGCAGATATCTACTGAAAGTTCACTTATGAAGGCATATTGGGCCCAGTGGAATAGCCTACAGGTGATAAAGCATTGCTTAAACCGTATATGGGAAAGTCCAGACGGCAAAACTGAGACTAAATCACCTAGAAGGAGTTCTATTATGATCCAAGTGGTTATCATCCATAGAGAAGTTAAAACAACGATACTACTGGATTGGCTGCCAACAAGCTGTAGGCGATTGTAAAGCAAACTGCGCGCAATGCATTGCATCCAAAGGACTAGTAAGAAGAAGTTGTGGACAACTTCAGCAGTACACCTCTCGGACAACTGAAAAAATAATCTTCGGAACGGTCCCTACAGGGTGATTAAAATGTTAAACGATGCGGCTTATAAAAAACAAAAATATTAGAGCCCAATGTCTAAGATGAAGAAAAGGGGAAACTATGTATGTTTGGGAAGAACATACTTAAGTGGTAGGCATTGTTACGGAAAATCGATTTATCAATTTCTATTTACTCGTAGAAACAGTAGTTTCCATATGCCAGCTCTGAAATGTAAAACAGTTGCCATCAATGGCAAATCTTTACCTAGTGTTGCGATAGTGTTTTTTCCTGTCAAACTTCAAAGAATTTACTAGATGTTTCCGGCATACAACTTCCGTACAATGCTGCCACTTTGTGGTAATTCACGCCATACATAAAAAACGCCAGCAATGTGGCAATTTTCTTAATTCCCTTGTCAAAGTTGCTTCCAAAGTTATTTCTATTTATACAGTAACCTTAACTGCACGAAAACTGAATGTGCATAAAGCAACAAAAGAAGAAAGAGAGATAACAAAAGCGAAAATCCTGCCTCTTATGTAACCCCGCTTGATTCTCTACCCCGTTCGGCAACAAACAAAAATTGCACGCAGTAATTGCATGCAACAAAGTCACCGTCTAAATTGGCTCTAAATAGAGTTTCAATAAAGTCTCCTGTGTGATTGTTTTAAGTTTTTGTGTAAATAAAGAGCTGCTATAAAAAATTTCGGACTCGACTTATTTATAGGAAATAACTCAACAATTTTAAAGGTAAAATCGTAACAATATCACCAAAAATCTTATTTGCGGCATATTTCAACAAATTTAAATCATTTATAACATATAAAAAAATATTTAAACAAAATATAATACAATTTTTCGAAAAGTTGTACTATTTTTGAAACGAGCTCGGTCCATGTATAAATTTTTGTTAGAAGCTATTTAGGTGTCCATTCAGTTGTGTTAGTCGATTGTAGATATTTTTGAATTTTTATTGAAAACCACACATGTACGAATTTGAATATCGCTGAAGAATTTGGCCCACTGTGGCTCTATGCGAGCTCGGACCATGAAAATTATTTTGGGAATAAGCTATTTAAGTGCCCTACAAACAACATGACTCTTTTGTCTGAATTTTTAAAATTTGTATGTACGAGGGCAGATCAATAAGTCCGTGACTTTTCGAACTTCCAACACTGCTACCATCAAGTACCACCTTTTAATAAATTTGAGCAAGTTCCGTCATTTACTTTGCGTTTAACAGCAGGATTTTTCGAGGTCCATAAAATAGGCATTTGTTTGATCAATAATTTCATCGTCACTGGGGCTAAATTCGTATGTGTGGATTCCAAAAAAATTTAAAAAATATGTCAAAATCAATTCAGATAAAATACTCACATGGTTGTGTGGGACAATTAAAAAGCTACTATATATATATATATATATATATATATATATATATATATATATATATATATATATATATATATATATATATATATATATTTAAACAGACTTGAAAAAATGTGTTTATTAAAATATTAATTGATCCAATTAAATATTTGTTTAAAAACAAAATTTATTTTAAACAAATCTTTAATTAGTTTTTTGGGCTAATATTTTTCTGTGTATACAAAGATTAGTCGAAGTGTCTGCCCAGAGTAACAACGCGGCGTAAAACAAATTTCGCAGTGAGAGAAAATATGCGCAAAATAAATTATTAATAATTAAGAAAAAGCTTAGTGAAAATACGTGTTTTTATTGTCAGTTTGTATGTTCTGTTTTTTCATTAACGTTAGTAAAATTGTAGGGGGATATAACGGAAACAATTCTAGGTCTATAGCTTAAGTTTTAATTTATTCTTGCAATAGTAGCAACTCTTTTTATTTTTAAGTTAATAATGTGTTCCATCATGATTTTCTGTTCACCCATTAAAACCCATTATTGCAACAATAGAAAACCATTATTTCCTTTAATAATAAGAAAAATTTGTAAAAAAAAACAAAGATATAAATATATTTTATTATGTATTAACAATTATAGTGTTCAGTGATGTTTGAAATAAAAAAGCATGAAACTAACAAAAATAAAAGTCGTGCATGCCGGCTATATGATACCATACACAAATTATAATTTGTGTCAAATTTTAGAAAGCGGTGAAAATTCTAGGAAGGGTTCTTATTTATTATGAAAAAGTTAATTTAAGTAAATAATTTTTTTTGAAGGTATGAAATATAGTTCCTTGTAACATTCACGACCCAAATTCTATCTAGATATATACGATTTTTTGTGTGTCTTAATAATATTTAAGTCCAACTCAGATAGGACCTTTCTAAAGAAAATAGATCTGAATTTGAAAGGATTTTAACCAAATTCAATAGGGTCCATTGTTCCAAATATTGTCCGATTTGCTTCTGAATAGGAACCGATTCTAACCAACTTGGATAGAACTCGTCCTTGGGAAAATAAAAATTTCTGTTCAAATTTCATCCAAATTTCCTTATATTTGCGATCAGTATATTGGTCAAAGTTTATTTAAGTAAATATCAAGTATACAGGTTTATATAGGGACCAGAAATGCAAGCTTGGTCAAGATGTCGGCAAAAAAATAGTTAGGAAATATTAAAAAAAAACAACATTTGCAACCCAAACTTCAAATCGATATTTATTATTTTCTGTCTAAATATGCCATTAAAGCTCAATTCAGGGGGGTCCTCTATGGAAGGAAGGTCTGATTATGCCGATTCAAACCAAATTTAATAGGGCTCGTCCCTGGGCCAATACCAAATTTAATCAGGAAGTTAGTCTGAGTCGATGTATTTACAAACATCAGCGCACACACTTATTATACACTGCCTACGTAGTGGTGTAGGGAATAATAAAAAGAAACAAAACTCTTTAACCAAGTCTAATTTTGGTAAGCATTGCTTGATTGCTTATACTATATACCAATATGAAGTAAAATGTGTTATAGGTTTGTGATGATGTTTGAAACTATTAAAAGACTTTTCTTTACAAATTTCGCTAACCTATGAATTTCTATATTTTCATTCATACCCAGCAAAAACATGGTATCAACTACTTACCTACAAGTCTTTTGACTCGCTTAACTATTTTTGTTCGCGATGTCCAAAAGTAATTGGTACTACTTATTTTTTGGCTGTTCGTAAGCGAGAGGGTAATAACCACCCAGTACTTTCTGTTTTTTTGTCAGTGAGAAGATAATAACTCATTACTTTTGGGACATCACGAACAAAAGTAATTTAGCGAGCAAATTGGCTGGTAAGTAGTTGAAACCCTGTTTTTGCTAGGTATTATAAAAAAAATGCTTTAAAAAATAGTTTGATTTTACTTGTTTACAAATCATTCTTAAAATCCAACATAAACCATATTTTGCTAAAATTATTTTTTTTTAAATTTTTAACACACTTTCAATATGTTCTTTGATTTTGTTAATTTTAGAAATATTGGGTTTCAAATCATCAAAGAGGTTAAGGCTTCATTCATTACTCGATCGGATAGGTTACGGAAACGGAACCTCTTAAAATGAGCAGAACTGTCTGTTAGCTTTTTTAAAAAACGGGCTCTGAGTCAGAGTTTTTCTTGCTGTTTTGTTAAATGGTTTTAGCTCCTTTTTGTCTAAACGCTTATTTTAATATTTTTACTAATTTTAACGTTTGTAACCAAAAAATACGAGCTTTTGTTAAATTTTTTAAAAGTTTCCACTAAAAATTTGGTTGACCATTTTATAAACTCCCCTGATTTTTTTTTTAGAATTATTTTCCATAATATAATGCAATAAATTAGATTATATAAAGTGGCACTGCGAACCGCGGCCTGCATAGGTATTTTGTGCTGTAAAGTGTTCCCTAAAGATTTTATACACTAATAAAGCCAATTACTTCAAATATCTGAAGGCTCCAACGTCTCAGATTCCAATTCACGGGACGATGAAGCGTCGACGGGCTCTGTTCTCCGCCAGACAGTTACACATTTTCTTGCCATCATACCTCTCAAAGCCAGAAATTCACTTCATTATAAGCGAGTTGATCTTACAAAGTAGATTGAGAGCCCGAATATATTCCATGCCCAGTAACGATGATACTTCATAGATCATTAGAGCCGTAAGTGCGGTTTGATTGTCAGAAAAAATGCAGATTGGAGATCTAACTATGTCTCTCCATTGCACAGACATAATTTATAATTTTAGGAAGAATATTTTTAAGGGGGACTTTTTTGGTAGTAAGAAAATCTATGTTTTTTTGACAATGTATTGGAATTTATAAAAAAATACTTTACAACACTGATGGGTTACTCCGTAACTCAATTCATAAAAATTTCGAATTCCTAAATTTTACACTAATTCTAAAAAAAATCTTTATAAAAATATATTTTTCTATTTTTTTTGATGCTTACTCTTTTAATGCTTTTAATAAATTCAATTAATTTTTACAAATCAACTTGAATCAATTAAAAAATTTGAATTATTTGTAATTAGTATAATAAAATTTGTTTAAAAAATAAAACTATTTATGATTTGTTAACTTCAAATTGTGAATTTTAAATATTTTCAAAAGCCCCAGATTGTTTAATTTTTTAAACAGAAATGCCAGATTTGAAAAACATCTGGCATTGTTAAAATTTGATTAATTAGGCATAACGTAATGTAAAATATACATTTTATAGAAATGTAAGCACTTAAAAAATTACAGAATATTACATTTTCTTAAGAGAAATTTAAGAATAAGTTGTAGAATTAAGCTATAAAACTTATGTGAATGAAAAATAATTATGTTAGTTTAAGTGAGTGATACAAATATATAACACTAAAGCTAGGAAATTTAAATTTGTTATGTAGGTTCCTCCTCCCGCGTAGACACCTTCACAAGCGGGATTTCTGAAAATTCCTACGGGAAGGGGCAAACAGAAGAACAGTATCCCCGTTGATGGCCTGCCCACACCGATTTAGCTAAAAACCTGAAATTCAAATTATGTATTACCTGGAGTATGGGCTAACTTATTGACAAGGTACACTTTAGAATTTTGGCCAGGGACATAGGGTAATGGGGGACTCCGGGTACTCTTGGGCTTTAGCCCAACGTAACAACGTAGCTGGCTTTGTCCCCTAACCGGGTTTATTGCGCTATCTTACAGGTTTTATTTTGAAATATCTTAAACTACCGTTATAATAACGCTAAACTACCGAAACACTTATTTATAACGGTAGTTTGCAGATATAACAAAATTTAACATGTAATATTTTGAAGAAAAAAAAAACACTTGTATTAGAAGACACATGACACTATTAAAATTACAGTTTTTAAATTTTCGTATCGGCATTGACCTGAATGAAAAGATATTGCTTGCCAACCCTGGTTAAAATATATTATATGTAGCTTAATTAAATTTTCCATTTGGCTCTTCTTAAGTGATTTAACGGCGCTTTTAAAATGTTTCTATTTTCCTTTTTATACCCTCCACCATATATGGTGAGGGTATATATCAGTTTGTCATTCCGTTTGTAACATGTCGAAATATAGGTTTAAGACCCCATAAAGTATATATATTCGTGATCCTTATGCAATTTTAAGTCGATTTAGCGATGTCCGTCTGTCTGTCTGTCTGTCTGTCTGTCTGTCCGTCTGTCTGTCTGTCTGTCTGTCTGTCTGTCTGTCTGTCTGTCTGTCTGTCTGTCTGTCTGTCTGTCTGTCTGTCTGTCTGTCAGTCTGTCTGTTGAAATGGCGATCACGAGGCGAAGACGCAAGCGGGGGTGCCTATTTTTACCCAGATTATTGAACATCCTCCCGAGCAGTTTGGTATTTAAAATGAGCAAAATCGGTTAAGTGGTTCAAAAGTTATGAGTGAAAATGTGAAGGTACCTCTAAATTTTCCATACAAATTTGTATAATTTTTCTGTATCTATTTTTTTTTCTGTTAAGTAAGTAAAAATGTTATTAAGTCTTCTTATTGTTCGATTAACATTCTTAGAGCTTATATGTGTGTTACTCTGATAACTAAGTAAACGTAAAATCAACAATGTTAAAGTCGCTAACAGAGCAGACCTCTGTAAATAACATTGCTAAAACTAAATAAATAACATTACTAAAACTAAATAACAAAAGTTCGTTACATAAATTGACAAAACATATTCATATTACAGTTCATGCAAAATTTAGTATATACGTATATCATCTTCAGCCCTTATGGTGGAGGGTATTCAAAGATTCGGCACAGCCGAATTTAGCCCTTTTTTACTTGTTTTTTATATTAATTTAATGTTTCATAATAGAGTCACGTTACGTTTAAGTAACGTATTTCATTATCGGACTGACTGTCGATAATTTTCGTACTTATTTCATACTATGTTATTGATATTTTTATACTCTTCACCACAGGTGGAAGGGTATATATAAATTTGTCATTCCGTTTGTAATTTCTACAATATTGATCTTAGACCCTATAAAGTATATATATTATGGGTCCTTATGAAGAGCGAAGTTGATTTAACGATGTCCGTCTGTCCGTCTGTGTGTTGAAATGGGTTTTCCGAAGAACCCAGACATGATTTGGACTTAATTGTTATATATTTCTGTTACATGTGATCCATTTCTGTTTGCTATTGAAAATCAGACAGATCGGTTAATAAATGGCTGAGATATTAGCAAAAAACCAGGACTACCTCTAATTTTTTCCGTAAAATCCCTTTATTTAATATGTATGTAGAATTTTACGCATAACAAACACATCCATTTGTTGAAATTCTTTTCTTTCACCTCCACCTTTTATACACAAACAACAAACACATACAAAGGTTTGTCATTTAAATAAAAACCAAACAAATCTCTAATGAACGAAAACTTTTTATATATGTACATCTATTAACGATGATTTTGTGTGAGCTTCAATAGCTCAGTTGTCTAGACGCTATGTCACAAATATTTTTTTTTCTCTTAGGCGCGGGTTCGATTCCCCGTCTATTCAACTTTTTTTTTTTTGTACAATTTTTTTATATTTTCTTAAGACTTTTTTTTTGTTTTTTTAACATTTAATAATTAATTCAAATAAAATTTTAAATTAATAATTAAATAATCCATAAATAGGCTAAAAACATCAAAATTTTTATAAAAACCCTCTGATACAAACAAAATACAAACGGTTTTATTTCTATTTTTTTGTCCCCATTTAAAAGAATTTATTAACAGATTTTTAAACCATTTTATATTTCATATGTTATATAGTAAAAGATCTAAATTCTTTAGTATAACATATTTGCTAAAAAACTCAGAAATATCAGTTCAGATACAAAAAAGTTATGCCCAAAACATATTTTTTTTAAATACCCATTTTCTGGAACCATAAATCTTCCCGAGTCCAAGTTTTATCACCAAACTAAATGGTTAATTTCCTCTTAAAGGCGTCCGTATATAAATCTGTCCATTCCATATATGTCCATATATAAACTTCACTTTTTTCCCAACCATGGTGAAGGGTATATAAGATTCGGCATAGTCGAATTTAGCCGCTCTTAGTTGTTTTTATTCTTTTTGAACATGATTTCAAATTTTACTACACACCAGTGGTGTCGGTAACTTCGATGGCAATACGTCATGTTTATTTAGTTTTTTTTCAGTATTACAAAATTACCCGGATTTAAACACAACCATCAACAAATTAGGGTTTTGTTTTAGTTAATATGTATTTGAATAGTTGTTGGATTTTCCCCACCTTATAAACATTTAAAATTTTGATTTAATGCAACCATATTTTTTTGATTAATAAAAAAAACTAAATCAAAAAAATACGTCTGAAACAAGTAATTTGAAACGTTAAATGACCTTGTCATCGTCATAATACAGTATGTGTATTAAAAATAATAACAAAATACTCCATAATAAAACATGTTTTAAATTGATATAAGAAAATCTACTAAAAAACAAACAAAAAAGTATATTTGTATGTATATTTCAACTACCAACAATAATGGTAAAATTTATTAGAAATTTAAATTAAAAACGAGTGTTTGCTTTATAGTCTGGGATCATTTTGGTATGATTTAACTTTTTAATGTATACTTAGTTAAATATAAAAACTGCAATTTTTATCTCCATTTTAAATATGAAATTGTGCAGCTAAATACAAAATTCCGTACACACAAAAAGAAATATTTTAAAATTAAGTAGAAATAGCATAAAATTATATAGAAACAGCTTTGAAATTAAAGGTCTAAATGTTCACTCAAAAAAAAAAAAAAAATAACTAGAATTTAGAAAAATTAACTTATTTAGAGGAAAAATTGAAATGAAAACGGCGCCAAAGACACTTTTTCCAATATTTAACAAAATTTTCCTTGAAATTAAGAAACAAATTTTAGTTAAAATTTGGTCAAAATTTCTAAATTATAAAAAAATTTTACTACTGAGAAGTAAATTTTTATTAGAAAACAGTAAAACTTCCTCCTAATTAGTTCATACGTCATCTAAAATTTTACTGTTAGTTAGGAAATGTTTCCTTGGTTTTAAGAAAATTTTTTTATACCCTTCACCATAGGTGGAAGGGTATATATAAGTTTGTCATTCCGTTTGTAATTTCTACAATATTGATCTTAGACCCTATAAAGTATATATATTCTGGGTCCATATGAAGAGCGAAGTTGATTTAACGATGTCCGTCTGTCCGTCTGTCCGTCTGTGTGTTGAAATGGGTTTTCCGAAGAACCCAGACATGATGAGGACTTGATTCTTTTTTATTTCTGTTACATGTGATCCATTTCTGTTTGCTATTAAAAATCAGACATATCGGTTAATAAATGGCTGAGATATTAGCAAAAAACCAGGACTACCTCTAATTTTTCCAGTAAAATCCCTTTGTTTAATAAGAGTGTGAAGATAAATACGTAGGTTAAATACGTTTCACAACTATTGTGAATGATATAAATAAAAAATAAATAGTAGTGTCGCCAACTTTTTTTTGCCTAGAAAATGCCAAATTTGACAAGAAAAGCGCTGAAACATATGGAAAAATATAAATTTGAGATTTTACATGACATATTATTTTGGATTAAAATTTTTGGACATTTAAGAAAAAATAAATGGGGATACCGCTTGTTTGTGGAGAGCTATGAGGTAGTAGATTCCAACGATGTATTCATCTCCTTCAGAATACCATGGTGAAGGGTATGTAAGATTCGGCATAGCCGAATTTAGCCGCTCTTACTTGTTTTTATTTAAGTTCATTAGATAATTTTTTTTTTACTAAAAACTAGGACTTAACTCCCTAAAAATAAGAAAATATGTTCTAAAAACAAGTTAAATTTGATAAAAATTTTCTAATAAATACATATAAAGCTGTTTCTATGGCAAAGGTAATATATTTTTTTATATATTTTAAAGTACTTTACACTCATTGTGTATGTATTTTTCCACTTTCGGAGGACTTCCGCTTTGTGAGGACACTGCTCTTAACTAGCTTTTTGCTATACCATTTTGTCTTAAAACTAAATTGAATTATACTAATTTCATGTATTTAAAATATAAATTAAATTTCATTAGCAAAACGGTAAACAAATTAAAAAATGTACTGCAGGATATCCTGAAACGTAATAAATTGTGACAAAGTCAGATCCTTTTCGTAGTTAATTAACGGTTCTGCTTAAGAGAATTATAAAAAGGGACTCCCTACGTGACACACGGCATCTATGTTAAAGGAATAATGGGGGTCCTTTGTCTTCCTTAATTTACTAATATCACAGTTACATTTCTTGTTATTATTGGAAAATGGAAAAGTCATAAGTTTATTTTAAGGGATTTTTAGCTTAAACTTTATTTGACATATACAAATTTAAACTTTTTTATTAAGTGAAAAAAATCGTTCGATAAATATAAAGTTTAATAAGCGCTACGTCAGTTATAGGAAAGCCATTATACGGTAATGTATAAAATGTGCCTGCGATATTTTGTATTGTAGTCAACAAACAAATTTATTACATAAAAGCGCAAATTCGAAATTTTTACCCTTTGCTAACAAAATTTTAAAATATATTTTAAGCTACTTTAAGTTCAAAATTTAAGACTGTTAAGATTAGAGATGGGCACGTGAGAGATTTTTGACTCACGCTCACGCACGATCACGAACCGAAAATTACAATCATGCACGATAGTTTTTTTAATGGTTACTTTAATTTCTTTTATTTAATAATATTTTTTTATGAAAATTAGGAAAACTAACTGGTTTGTTTTTAATTGATTGTTTTTTTTTTTTAATAGATTATTAAAAATAATTTAAACGTTTTCCAACAAAAAAAATCCTATACCAAATTTTATAACAATTAGAAAACTTTTACTTGAAAAAAAGAATATTTTATTAAAATTTTTAAAATTTATCTGAACTAAGTTGTATGAAAATTTTCCTTAGAAATAGTTCATTAGTTTCTAAAATCAATTAAATTTTTATTATTACATAGGAAAAAATTTATTACTTTTTGTTTTTCATTGTCTGAACTAATTTTTAGAAAACAATTCTTCAAAATTAGAAAGTGGTATACTTAAAAACTGAATTTGGAAATGGCTTTCTTAAATTTAGTTAATTTTACTACTCGCGAACAAAAAATGAACACACATTAAGTTCAAGTACTTTCTCATTTTAAGTTAGACACATTTTTTGAACTAAATGGGAGAGTAAAAATTAACTAAACTTAATTTTAATACATTTGAGTATGCAATTTTCTTAAAACTAAGATGTTTTTTCTTAAAATTAATAAATGTTTATTTAAGTGACTTGTTTTCTTTCCTAAAATCAAGAAATATTACTTAGGAAAAATATGAACTATTTCTGAGTATATAAACTATTTCGTTTTTCCTCAAACTTAGGAATTTTTATTCTTTTTAAGAAAATTTTTCTAAGCTTTAAGAAAATTTTACTTAAATTTAGGACAATTTAAAAACTATTTTGAAGGAAATTTTTGATTACATTTTACTTTATGTCTTTTTTTTTGAGTGTAGGTGATTCATTGTGAGAGTATAGGAGAGCATCATCGGCGTATAAAAGAGTTATAGAGTTTCAGCAGTATGCATAGATATTTTATTGATTTTTATAACACACTCAAATTGACATATGAAACAACAACAATTTTTTTTATAAGACTGTTATAAGAACCAAAAAAATGTTTATGAATATGGCTGTTTGTGTTTAAATAGGGAAAATCATATTCAACTGCTTCATTGGGAGCTTTCTTAAAATAAAATAAAATTTGAAAAAAATCTTAAATAAAAAACAAATTGAAATTTTTTGAATATTTTTTTTTTGAAACAGACATCAAACAAAATTTAAATTTGTAATAACTGTTACGGACACAAATAAACCACAAATTTCTGTTTTGTGGGTAAATTATTTATTAAATTTCAAACAAATGAAAATAATAAATGAAACTGAAAAAAATCTGTAAATCATAGTAAATTATTTCGAATAATTGTATTAAAAAGTAAATATAGATATTTCTTCGAAAAATAAATGTATGTATGTTCCTTTATTTTTAAATCGAACGAAAAACTTTTTTATGAAACTACATAATATTCTGAGTGTAGTAGCTTTTTTTTATATAAATACTATCGCAAATTTTGCAAAACAAGTACTGTCAAATAACTTTCTAAAGTATTTCTTTACATGCAGTCTTGTATTTGGTAAAACAAGTGATGACAAAATAATTTTAAAAATGCTGGCAATCCGCATTTAAACCAATTTCTAGCTAAGTTGTGACATAAAATATTCCTTCTCTTTTCATATGCAGGCCAATACTTACCATATCTTTACCTATTCTTATTTTTAATTTTTGTTTTAAAGTTATCTAATAAAATTATATTTTATTTAATAGTTTCTAATCGTATTTGATGGTACTATTACTTAATTTCAGATTTATTTTGTTTCATTTGAGTGGAAATTGTTAATATATTATAAATGATGTGATGGCTAAAATGGCTTCAGGAGATCTCTCTTTAACCAGTACGAGTAGTCAAGAAGGTAAGATAAGTTAAAACATTTCTATAGAAAATGTATACAAACTGCTACAGGACTTTTAGAAGAGAAATTTACTACTTGTGACATGTCATTGAACTTACCTGGCTCTCTTTCATACAAAGGGTTCTTAAGAATTTCCCGTAAAATTAAAATTTTAAAAATTTTTTCAATAAATTTTAATTTAGCATTTATTATTTGCTTTCAGAAGAAAGTCCTGAATATGCTGATTATGATCGTACACTACGACCACCTTCGAACTCGAGTGGCAGTACTACAGCAGGCAATATGAATAATAACAATGGTGCCAATAATGGCACCAGCAGTGGTAGCAATACTGGGTCTGGTAATTCAAAAATATATGATACCATTAAAATACAATATGATTCCGCGCTAATGGAACTGAAAACACTACGACATCAGCATTCGGACACAGTACGAAGATGTGATAATTTGGAAAATCAATTGGCATTCTATAAAGAACAATATAATGCGGCAATGAATCAAATTAAATCATCCGAACGTAATAAACTAACTGACGTAGCGGCGGAAAATACAAGACTTAAACAACAAAACTCCATGTTGGAACGAAAACTTATACGTTTGGAAAATGAGTCGACAAATCCACAAACCGAAAGGAATGCCAATTCATATTATTGTGAATATAATGATGGAAGAAGTGGGGTAGTACCGGCTGGCGGTAATGGTACAGCAGTGGATAAATGTGATGGTACATGTCCAAAGACAGGCCAATTAAATGAAGAGCTGATGTTGAGCAAAGAAAGAAATAATGATTTAATTAAAGAGAAGGAGAAATATAAAAAGAGCTATAATGCTATTTTAATGGATTTGGAAAAGGAGAGAAAATTCTATCGCGACTCTAGAGAACAATTTAATATGCAACGAGATCAATTTCAACTGCAAAGAGATATTATGGAAAAAGAAAATCAAAAACTAAAAAGTTTATTAGCTGCGGAATCCAATAAAATGTTAATGATTACCATGCAAAAGAGCCGTATCGAAGAGGAATTAAATCAATTATTATCCGAAAAAGACAATGTCTTGCAGGAGCATCAAAAAATGTCCGATGATTTGGCGGCGGCTAATAAAGATTTGGAACAATATAAAAAAGATGAGATTATGTATAAAAATGAATTGAAGGGCTTGCAACAGTCTGTAGCAGATTTGAAAAAGCGAGATTTATTAAAATCACGAGAAAGTACTTGGTCCAAAGAATTCTCCGATAGTAAAGATGACTTTAAAGAAATAGAAAAACTACGTAAAAATTTAGAAAAGGCACATGCCGAAGTAGAACGTGCCGCCCAAGACACCGAAGAAGCTAAAAGAGTGAGAGATTGGGCTATCTCACAAAGAGAAAAAATTGTACAAGAAAGAGATTCGGTAAAGACATTATGTGATAATTTACGTAAAGAACGTGATAAAGCCATATCCGATTTACTATCCGCCATAAGGGATAGTGAAAAGATAAAAAAACAGAAAGATGAGGCTCAACGTAAAATAGATGTCCTCAAAGAACAATTGGAACAAACTCAAAATAATGATTCTTCTTCAAGGCGAAGTTTTCGCATGAGCACTTACGAAGCAGAGGATATAATGGAAATTGAATTAACTAATTATCATGCTGATTGCGATATTGGCATCATAATCGATGATAGTCAACAACGACAGTTGGTATGTGGAGTCACTAATGTTTCACCGGCTTTTGGAAAATTAAAAATTAATGATGTTATTGTTAAAGTCAATAATTTAGACTGTCAGGGTCTTAGCAAACGTATGCTAATTGATGAAATACGTGCTACAGCTCCTCGATGTAATCTTTTAGTTTCCCGTACACGACAAAGTAAGCGCCATTTCTATACGGTTCATTTGAATTTACAACAAAATCCCAATCATGGTTTACACTTGGATACAGGAGTATTTATATCGAAAATTGAACCAAATTCTTTGGCAGCTTTTGAACCAGAACTTGAGGCGGGAGATCGTATATTGTCCATTAATAATAAATCTATGGAAGGTATACAATCCGTCGATGAGGTCATGTCAATATTAAATGATGAACGCAACGAAGCTATTACAATATTTGCTTTGAAAAATGTACAAGACTCTTCCAACTCTGAGACACAACGAAGAATGACTACGTCTGCAGCACAAACAGATTCGATTGATTCTATGCACAGAGTACCAGGCACAAAGCATCCTTCAAAAATTACTGAAATTTTAAATAAATTTAAAGAAAAAATACACATCTCTAAACCGGGCTCAGATAACGGTGATCATTTTGAGCAAGAACATGATGCCTTGGCAGCTCTCGATTCAGTATTAAGTGAAAATTCTTCGGAGAAAAGTAAAGAAAATTTATTTAAACGCAATAAAAGTAAGAAAAAGGAAAAAGAAGCGGCTGCCAAAAGTATGGGCACTTGGCCTAGAACTAATATTTTGCAAGCATCACAGGAAAATCCGACTGGTACTATAGTGCAAAGGGATAAAAAGCGGCCGCCACTATCACTCTTCACAGCTGGACCCATAAATGTCGATAAAGATGATGAACGTGTAGATTCAGATGATGCACCACCACCCCCATTGCCACCCATGCATAATAAACCACAAGCCCATAAACGTAATGGTGGTGTGAGTTCTAATGTTAAGCACAATCCTAATAGAAATTCAAATCCTATACCAGCTTCTGTATTATTTCAAAATTCAAATGTCACTGGCAATGGAGGCAATAGCAATAGCAACAGCAACAATAGCAATAGCAATTATACCGCCAATAATTATATGAGACATTCGGTGTATGCTACACCATCGGGTATGGAATCCGAACCATTGGTAATGGAACAATCAAAACCTTTACAACGACCAAATCCTATAATGGCAGCTGCCCCTAATATGAGACCGAAACAAACGGATAAGTATGGCAATCTTAGAATACAAAATCATAATTATCAAAATCGTTATTCTTTGAACTTAACACCCACTGAACTATATAAGACTACTGGACAACAAGCCCAACAGCAGGTCATAAATAATGGTCAACAACAAAATTCGCAACAGCAACAAATGATTATGAGTGGAGGAGATTTTTTACAACGTAAGCAACATTTATTTGATATGTTTCATTCGTCATCATCGAACAATAATAATAGTAATAGTAAATCAGCTCCACATTCAGCTTTATTTGTACCCTTGCAACCTCCGCAACCACCACCACATTCTACAAATTTCATGCGGTCAAATTCGTCTAATCAACAACAACAAAATTCTTTGGATATGATTTCCTTAAAATCTCAAAATTCTATAGATTCTATACTCGGCACTAAAAGTCCGCCTATAAGTGAATATGCTGTACTTGCCAATTATCCGAAGCGTGGTATACCAATGCCTCAATCGGCTCCAGGATCGGCTAATAAGAATGTCTCAAAATATCCTAGCGATAGTGAGAGTATAGCTTCGGGTATAACCGGCGGTGGAGGATTATTTCATTCTTCAAATAATGGACCACATTCACGTCACATACCTTTATTTCCATCCTTTACACAGTCAACCCATTCTGCAATGAGACCTATACGGCACTCTAGTCCTTTAACTTTGCCTTCTCCTCCTCCCTTACATCCTGGCATAGGAGGCGGTGGGGGAATAGGAGGAGGGGGTTTAGCATCTAATGCTCATCCCCATCATTTAGATTCGTCAATAGGTATACCCACTTCATCGGTGGATAAATTTGATATGGATTATATGAGTTCACCACACTCACATCAACAGCAACATCATCAACAACAACATAATCATCAACAACAAACACATCCTCATTTTTTAAATGATTACCCGCCTAATATACCCCAACATCCTGCCTATCATCCGGTACCCTCAATACCTTCATCCGCACAAGGTGTCATCTATGAGGGTGGTACGTTTCCCCGCAAAAAAGATCATCAACGTTTGCGTATACCCTCTAATCCAAGTGTAGCTAGTAAAAATAGTGGTGTTAAAAATAGTTCTGGTTCCATAGATCATCATTACTCATCACCAAATGCCGGATCATCGCTAATGTCTTCTTCAGTTACTGGGCCATATTCGAGTGCTGGTGGCGGCATTGGTGGTGTCATTTCGCATCATCATCATACGGTCTTAACAAATGTGGCCGCAAATGGTGGTAATAGCGGTCGTGGTTCACCCATGCCACAAGTTCATGTTGAGGTATTATACCATGGCGGCAGTAAGCGTAATTCGAATGTGCCGTCGGATTTTTTATGCCCTGGAGATCTTAGAAGAGTCACGATTGAAAAGAGCGATAAATCGCTTGGTATTACAATACAATGTAATAATAATGGTGGTGGTATTTTTGTATCAACTGTAGCCGACAAAAGTATTGCTACTCGTGCTGGTCTTCAGGTGGGCGATCAACTCTTAGAAGTATGCGGTTTAAATATGCGCTCGGCTACAAATGATATAGCAGCTAATGTTTTGCGTCAATGTGGTAATTCAATAACTATGTTGGTGCAATATAATCCGGAAAGTAAGTTGAAAATAATAAATAAATTAATTAATTTTGAATAAAATTATTCAAGATTATACTAATTTCCAACTAATAAGAATCATAAGCACTTATCAAAAGAATGATTAATTAATTAATCAAAATTCTTGTTGAAGTAAATTGTGATTAATGGTTTTTCAAATTTCTAATTAATTAACATCATTATATTTAGATTAAACAAAATTCTGATTAATAGATATTTTAATCTGTATAAAAATCCAAACCAAAAAGTGGATTAATTTTAATCAAGCAAATCAATTTCACTGTCTAAACGGGCTATAATAAAAATACCTGATTAACAGATAAATAGAGAATCATATGGATAATCGTAACTGTAACCATCATATATTCAATCGTAATTAATAGAAGAATTAATAACGATAATTTCCCAAAACGATTTTATTGATAAGTTCAACAGAGACAAGAGAATCGGCAGACTGTCGCAGTTTCATTTTACAGAAGAAAGAAAATTTTTTTTGTGAAAAGTTTACCAGACACTAGGAAATCACCACCCTGTCGTAGTTTCGTCCTATCCTGAAATTCAAACGTCAACCTTTCACTGACTTTGACTCGTTTCCCATTAAAAGGTGATGATACGAGTGAAAACAAAATTTGATAATTTGCACATAAACTAACCACTAACGAGTCCTTGGATGGGGCGAAACTGGGACAGTCTAGTAATTACCTTGTATCTGCTAAACTTTTCAATAAAAATGCTTTCGTCTTTCTATAAATGAATACTTTAGGAAATTATTATATTTTGATTGAATTAATAATCATAATTTCGATAGATCAAAATTTAGATTTATTAATTAAATGTAATTTCAGTTAATTGATCAGAGGGTTGCGATAAATTAAATTGTTTAAATAATAAACCAATCAATCAAAAATCAATATAAAGAATTCAATTAAAAATCGTTTAAAATAACATTTTTTCTTTTCGCACATAGAATTTCACTCAACTGAATATGAAGGCACACACAATTTAGAACCTGAATCTCCTGTCAATCATTCGGGATCACCAACACCCAGAAATTCTCCACGACCTCCCATACGTCCCATGATGACTTCACTACCACCAATGTTAACACCATCATCAACACCCTCAAATCCAATGACACAAAGCGCAATTATGCCACAATCACAAACAACAATGATATCACAGAAGTCAATGAAAGATCAAAGTTTTGCTGATAGTTTAGAAAATCAATCAGACATCAGTTCAAGTCAGGATATACCATCATCGAATGCTACTACAACAACAACAGCTTCCACTACTTCAACATTACCCTATGAGGAAGAACCACGTTATGTTACCCTGCATATGGATAAGTCGAAAAATCCTGGCATAAAACTATTTGGTGGAAATATGGTGGGTATATTTGTTCATGATGTTCATCCGGGTTCACCGTCAGATCATGCTGGTGTTCGTAAAGGTGATCAGATATTGGAATATAATGGTGTAGACTTACGTTGTGTTACTGCTGAACAGGCTGCTAATGAGATTTCGAAATTAACCGATACCGTTACCATGTTGGTGCAAAATAAATTGAAAAGTATGGGGTTTCTCTCTCTTTGTTTAAAAGCAAATTTTAATTTAAATCTCGTGATTTTGTCTTTTTAGAATTAAAACAAATTAAAGATACATCGGGTGATTCTTTTTACATTCGTGTGGGGTTTGATCGTACGGGCGATTTAAATGAAGGTGACTTACGATTTATTAAAGATGAAGTACTGTATGTTGACAATACCGTGTTCAATGGCACTTTTGGTTTATGGCGTGCTTGGAAATTGGATGCCGAAGGTTATCTCAAGGAATGTGGTATAATACCTTCACAAATGAAGTGAGTTGTTATTTGAAAATAAATTTTTTTAAAGTCTCGTTTATTTATTGTTGTAATAATTATTAGAGTCGAGGAAGAATTGCGCGCTGCTGAGGTGGTGGAATGTGAAAGTGGTAGTACTGCTAGACGTGGCAGTACCTCAACACGTCGTTCGTTTTTTCGTCGTAAAAAACATCAACGTAGCTCCTCCAGAGATTCAACAGAAATCGCAAGTTTCAGCAATACTCAATTGAGTTACTTTCCTGACTCAGGCATCCTTAATGATGATGGTGGGATTTTAAGTTATCAACGGGTTGAACGTTTGGATTGTAAGTGTGATGAAATTTAGTATAATAACACTAGTACTAGTGTCTTGCCGAACAGTTTTACCAAAATAATATATTTGGTCGGTTTTTTGGTTATAGAAGTATGTTGGATTCCTTAGGACGAACTTAATGTAAAAAATCTTTGAATACATAGTAATTTAGGGCTTTTCCTTTTTAGCTTTTGAATCAGTGAATCTTACTTTATGGTTCAATATTGCGGAGAAGTATTTAAAATATATATATTCTTTATGGATTTGATTTCTATTTAAAAATACCTTTCATTTAAGTATAATCTTGTCCCTAAAATTTTAAGTTTTTCTAATAAATTTCGATATATCTACAGTTTTCAAGGAAATGATTTTTGATGGAAATCGCTTCATTTAATTTCTTAAATACAAGTTTGTGCTTTGCAAGTTGCTGTAGATTTCGACTCACTGATTCTAAATAGATTTTTAAAATTTTCTATCAAGTCAAAATTTCAAGAAAATAGAGATTAAAATCCGTATTTTTATCATTCTTATAAGCCTCTTAACCGCACAAAAGAAATTCTTAGGGAAACTAGTTCAATTTCCTAGTAAAGATGATCTCTATATAGTCATTTATGATTTTATACAATTGCTAGCTGACCGGCAAACTTCATTTTGCCCAAAATCGATTTTGTTTTTATGATTGAAAATTAGCGATCGTTAACAGATGATAATATAATTTCAGTAGTGGATATCCGGCGTGTGCTACTACGCTAAAAAAAGAAATACATTGTGTTTATTTGTTGGAAAAAAGTAAATTTTGTTTATTAACTTTTTTATATTAATGCTAACGGATAAGCGATTCGGCGATCCAACTCTGGAGCAAGCAACATATAACTGGCCGTTCGAAAAACGGGAATTTTCTAAGTTCAAACCAGCAAAACTTAGCGATTGGCCTTAAGCATTTTTGGGCTGTATTTTTTTCTGAAATCTTTGAGAGTACGGTCAAGAGCTTTAAAAGATTTCTTGTGCGTCATAGTGCATTCAAAACGAGTGCTCATTAAACATTAGTTTTTGCAAAAAAAACCGTCAGTCAAACTAAGGAAAAGCTTGATAAATACTATGGGGACTCTGCACTATCGATTTCAAAGTGGTTTACTGACTTTCGTTGTGGACGGCCAATTGAACGTTCTGGACGGCCAATTGAGGTCAATACACCTGAAAATGTCGAAAAAATCCACGATATGAATATGCCATATGAAACGCCTATGGCGTCTGGTTTCGATTTTAAATGATCAGTTGTATTTAAGAGAGCTGTCTGCAAGATGGGTGCCGCATTTGCTCTTAATTGACCATAAACGTAATCGTGTGACGTGTGTAGTCTCAATGGCGAAATTCCATGAATTGGGGTACGAATTGGTACCTCATTCGCCATATTCTCAGGATTTAGCCCCCAGTGGAACTTCTGGAAAGGAACCTTGTGAGAACAAGGGTAAACTTAATGTCGGACAGCCAAGCTGTAATAAGGGCCCTGAAAAACCCCATTTATCACCATAGATCAGTTTTAGAGTGCCATAAAGCCCTCAACCAACTGGTGACCAATAATAAGGTAACACTTATTTGGGTACCCGGTCACAGTGGGCATGAAGGCCATGAAAAAGCTGATGAATAAGCGAGACTAGGTGCGGAATTGCCACGAAAAAGGACATCACAGATATGATATCGGATCTGATCAATACGAAATCCATTGAATATTGGAACAAACAGAAACCACTGAAACATTCAAAGAAATTCTTATCATACAATGAAAAGAGGAGCAGAGAAGCCCTTCAGATGAACAGACCAAATCTAAGACTCCTATGCGGAGCACTCACAGGACACTATCCATGTAATTACATCCTAAATAAAATGGGACATGATCGAGATACGACATGCATATATTGTATGGAAGATGAGGAGACCATGTAGCATGTAATGGCTAAATGTCCTGCCTTTGCATACCTACGATTTATCACATTTGGCAGACCTGATATCATGGAGGAACAATACAAGAAGTTGGAAGTGAATAACATTGTACTGCTACTCAAGGCTGCACTGGAGAATAACTGAGGAAAATACTAGAGGGTGCACAATAGAAACAGACTGGGGATACAGACTACTCAACCCAACTACATCGTAAATCGTAGCCCCCAGTAAATATTTCCTATTTCCCAACCTAAAGAAATGGCTCGGTGGAAAGAGATTTAGCTCCAACGATGAATTTATTGATCAAACAAATGCCTATTTTTTTGGAAGGAATACAAGAATTGGAGAAACGTTGGGCTAAGTGTATTGAGCTAAAAGGAGATTGTGTTGAAAAATAAAAAAACTGTGATTCATTCAAAAAGTCAATAAGTGAACTTATTTTTAACACTGCAGCCATGCCAGAATTTTAACCGATGTTACATGTTGGAAGCTTAAGAGCTTAATGCGTTTATGCGATTCCAGGCGATGTTACAGCTAGTGCAATTCCTTTTTTTGTTCGACTTTCAGCAGTCAACAGTTCGGATCAGTGTTTTTGTGTTGACATTCTGTATTATGCGTCAATTTCACCCCAATGCGGTCAAAATAAAAGATATGTGATGTGCAAATTGGACACATTATGTTTGCAACGCCAACCTTTGATGAGGTTGTGACCAATTAATAATAGTAAAACTCGATTTCAAAGGAATTTGTATTAGCTGAACAGTGTTTAGCTTTTGTACAGCTTCTGGCTGTACAAAAGCTATTAAGCGTTCTCCTGCCAGGAGTAAGGACGTCCGTCGGATCTAAGGTGTTATAGGTAATAGTAGTTGCAACACACTTTATGGAAAATATGTACAGTAAGCGAATGGTTGAATATACAAACTTAAAAAATGTATGTAATTTCAATAAATATAATATTTCGAATGTTTCTAGTTGAAGTTGAGTGTACATATTTCCTTGATTGCTGAGTTTGGCAATCCTTGGTCGAACAAAAACTCGAGTCACCCCGGAACGTAGCACAGTGCTTTGTTCCCATATAACGAGCGGACAAAAATAGAAGGAGTAATCGTAGGTTACTGAAATTTGGTACGGGTTTTCAGTTTAAGTAAATATGAATATAAACGAATTTATAGAAAAATTGGTGCAAGTACCCGCCTGCCTCTCATATATCCTGAAGTTTAAAAATGTAATAACATCTTAAAATTTGGTCAGAACATAACGAAATTTGATAATTGTTTCTGCCAATTTTCTTTTCAATCGAAGCAAGAATCGCTTATCTGTCATATATCCTTTTTTTTAATTCTATAAAACCTTTCAAGATGGACCGATTGCATTCACACTTTTCAAATTAATTTAAATAAAGACATCAAACATTTATACTACAATTCGTTAAACTCGGTTTTGTAACTAAAAAGTCATTAGTATATCCTTTTTTTATACCCTTCACCATATATCAGTTTGTCATTCCGTTTGAATGTCGAAATATAGGTTTAAGACCCAAAGTATATATATTCCTGGTTCTTATGAAACTTTAATCAGATCTAGCGATGGCCGTCTGTTGAAATGGCAATCACGGCGCGAAGACGCAAGCGGTGGTGCTCGAGATTAATGTACATCCTCCCGAGCAGTTTTCTATTGAAAATGAGCAAAATCGGTCCAGCGATTAAAAAGTTATGAGTGAAAATGAAGGTACCTCTAATTTTTCCATACAAATTGGTGTATTTTAGTACTTATAGTATTTTCAATTGTTTTTTCTACGTATTATTTCGATTTCCACGCATTTAAAAAAATACTGATTTTATTTTTTTTTTTTAAAACTGTCGTTCTCATCCCTAACTTAATAAATTGAAATAACGGTTAATATAATGTCAATATGATAAAACAAAACAAAGATGACGACAAATCCTGTCAGGGATGGTTATTTTTATAACGTATTTATTATTATTATTATTGAGCTCTATTTTAATCAGGTTTCTTATTTTTTTATAATTTTGTTTTCTCTTTCTATTTTTAAATATTCAATATTTTATTTAAACGTAAAAATTGTTTTGTTTTCAAAAATAAAAGTCAAATCCAGAAACAGAATTTATACTAAAAATTATATTTTTAGTTTGGTAAAAATGAACTATAGAATTAAAAAACCAAACATGAAATACTGGTATTGAAATAATTATTTTTGATATTTTTTTTTTGAAACTAGAGATGTCTTGAATATTCGGTCCTATTCGGTATTCAGCATGTTTTGGCTTTTCACTGAATACTGAATATTGCTACTATTCAGCCGAACTACCGAATATTGTCACTATTCCGCCGAATGAATTATTATTTTTCGTTTTAAAAAAATGTCCTAAAATCAACGATTTTTATTCAACAGAAGTCGAAATAAAACCAAAATTTTAAAAAATTTTGAATAAACTATGGGCCGAACTACAATTGGCTTAAGTACTTAAGCGTTTGATTCAAAAGTTGGCTTAAGTTTGCCCCAATTTACACGAAACCCATATTTGACTTGAATGAATTAGTTGAGATTCGCACAACTGCATTTATTTGTTTAATATGTTTCTTTAATTTTAATTTTTATTTTATATTTCTATATAATTTTTTGACATGTATTTAATTTGCTTAAGTTGGGTACGATGAGTTTCGATTATAAATTAACTGAATTAATAGAGATGAAACTTCAATGTACTTGTATGGTATCGCTTTTTTCTTTAATTTAACTTCGCTCAATATAATTGGGCCTTAAGACAATTTTTGACTCATTTAAAAAGGGCTGCTTATTAGCAAAAATGAAGCGTTATAGTTGAAAAACGTTTATTTGTTGCCTAAGTGTAATCTTTTTTATTAAAAAAGTTATGAATATGCCCATTTTATTCGGAATTTAGTTCTTATTTTATTCGGTATTTGGAATACACTATTCGTGAAATCTCTAACTAAAACCAATTTCTGGTTTTTTTCACACAGCGCTTTTTTATTATTATTATTATTATTACCATTATTTATTTATTTATTTAAAAAACTAACCGAGCGCTTTATAATCTTTCCAAAAATATTTTTATAAATATATTATCGGGAAACTTTTAGTTTATTTAACATCATTTTAATTTTTAACACTACAAAATTGCACCAAATTTAAAAAGAAAATCATAAAAGTAGACAAAAACATTATTGTTATTATCTTTTAGATAATAGTATAACTTTGTCAAAATATACAATTTTTTCGTCTTTGTTTACTCTATCAAACTTTTGTAATTTTTGAGTTTTTAACAAAACGAAATGTATAAATTAAAGCCACAAAAATAAAATATTTAAAAGATTTATATGTTTAGTTTATCACAAATATACTAGAAAAATTAAAAAAAAAACTTTAAGTAATTTTTTTAAAAAATAATTTTTTAATTATTTTTCGTGAAAAAACTAAAACTTTTTGTGTTTAACTATTTTTTCTTCAAAAAAAGTCAAACCAAAAATAGTTCGATGCCAGCAATAATATTATTGAAAACTTGCTTTCATATTTTTGTTATCTGTGTTAAAAATACCTTTTTGATACAGCTTTCGCTAAATTGAAAAGTACTTCTTTATAAGAACTCAAAACAGGACAAAAACATTAGAAAACTTAGTCTAGAAGTAAAATTTAAAAAACCTAATTCAGTAAAAAATTAAAAAATATGTTACAAAAATAAAGCTTGAACCCTTTTTTGGGGAAGGAACACTCTGGAAATTATTCCTACTAATTAGTGTGTTGCTTTTTTTGGAAAGACGATAAGGAGATTAAAGGTGGTGAAAGAAGAAGGGCTTTAAATATGACACTGTAATTACGCAAAATTTATATTTTATTAAAAAATAATGTTAAGGCTGGATTAGCCAGACGTAAACGTAATCGTAAACGTAATTCTGCATAGCAAATTCAATAAGTTAAATAAGAAGAGAAGATGTTGTGTTGTATTTTTTGTGTCATTCTTATGCATTGAAGATATGCAATACATACACAAAACGTAAATACACAACGAAAATCTGTTTTGATTAGAATGCTTAAAACTTTTAAATTGGGAAGTTCGCTCCAGCTAAAGTTTGGGTATAAGAACAAGATTGTTTATCCCAGATTATGCCGACGCATAACCGACTGATGCCGACGCTTTGCCAGTGCTGAGCCAATCGTATTTGTCTGCCTGGGATTGTATCTTTTGTTTAAGACATAAATATGTGAACATTTCAGAAATAATTAAATCAGTTAAAATGTTGAAAATTAAATAAATGTAATTTTTTCATTACATTTTAGCTCCCGTTCGTCGTCCAGTTTTAATTATAGGACCACTATCCGAATGTGTTATGGAACGTTTAACTATAGATTTTTCAAATCTTTTTAAATTTTGTGATGTAACCGCAATGGATTGTTCCCAAGATGCCATGGAAGAGGGATTGCAACAAAACATATTTGTTGATTATCGTAGACGCGGTAATAAATTTGAATGTACTACGGTGGAAACAATAAACAATGCTTGCAAAAATGTAAGTTTAATACCATTAAATGCTTTTAGTAGACTGGAAATGATATCCTAACTTAATACAATATGTGTTAATTTTATTCTATCCTTAGGATCGTCGTCATTGTATACTTGATATTTCTATATCAGCTGTTGAACGTTTACAACGTTTACAAATCTATCCAATTGTTTTACTTTTGCGTTTTAAATCGGCCAAACAAATACGAGAGATTCGTGATTTTGGTACTGATAAAATATCAGCAAAAGCTGCTAAAGAAATGTATGAGCGGGCACTTAAGTTAGAAAGTGAATTTAAGCAGTATATATCAGGTATAAAATTGTATTCGAATCGACTTTTGTCAATACTAATAATTTATTTTGCCAATTGTTTTTTTTTTTCCAGCCGTAATACCTGGTGTAAGCATTAAACATATGTGTACTCAAATTAAAGATGCAGTCGATAAAGAACAGGATAAAATTTTATGGGTGCCTGTTTAAAATATTTGATGGAATGAATATATATTTATAAATGGAATAGTATTGTTTTTAATTTTTGACTTCTAAACGCACATCAAGTTTTTAATGTAATTTATTATAATTTCTTTTAAAACATTTTTATTTTAAGAGTTAAATAATCAAGTGTGGTTTATCGCAAGCTTAAGTATTTTTCTTTTTTGTTTTTGCTTCTTTAAGAAACATTAAAGTGTTTTTTTATCATTCACTTTTTAAACTGCTTTAGTATTCATTTCTTTTTATTTGTTTTGTATTGTTTTAACTTTGTTTTATTTTATAAACTATACGCTTTAATTGAAAAAGTATTTTAATTTTTATTATTTTTCTTTCTTTGAATTTCGTTATTATTTTTTTTTAGTTTACACAAATATTCTTTAAAGTTTTTGTTTTATACTTTTTAAGTTTGCATTTTCTTTAAAGTCTTTGCTTTGTTGCCTTGAATTTTCTTGTAACAATTTTATTTTGCTTTAAATCTATTGATAACTTATGTAAATTATAAGTGCCTTTATTAAGTGTTTACTATTTTTTCCAATAAACAATTAAAAATTGTTCAATTTTGTAAATTGTTTTGTAATAGACAATAACAAACTTTTATAAAGAAAATATATATATAATATACATATTTATACAACAACACAATATTATCTGGGTTACAGGGTTCTATTTTAAAATCAATTTTTAAATAATTTACAATTTATATAAAATATGATACGAAATATTTGATGTTTTTTATATATATAAAAATAATGTAACCTAATATTTATATACATACAAAAAATACTTTTTGGAAAATAAAATTGCAAAAATTACTGATAAAATGTTGTTTTTTTTTACAAGGAAAACATATTTCATTTTACAACATTTATGATTCCAGTAAAAATTGGAAGTGAAGTTTAAAGTTGATTATAAACCCATGAAACTTTTTTCGCCCTATCGATCACAAAAAAGTAACGTTAGCGATTTTATAGATATGGTTGATCTTATTTTAAATGATCATGCGCAGAAACCAATAATTGCATTTATGATTTATTTTAAAATCCTTTACCCATAAATTTGCCCACAATGTTTTAAAACTATGATTGTGACAATGTTCACAACTTGATAACACGATCTGCTAGTGGAACATGTAAAGATCACATATTTAGTAACATTTCTTGAGAGATTTTTTTCTGACTCAGTGGAACGCGATCTATCAGATCATAACATACTCTGCTGTAAAGTTACAAGTAAGAGTTTAATTAAGGACAAGGTGGAGATTTCGAAAACTTATTGTGAAAATAAAGGGTGGTCCTACCATAATGCACGATGTTAATTTTGAGTCGAACAAATGTGTCCACATTTATGAGAATTGAGCGCAAATTTCAGCAAACCCGGTCTGTAGGAAATGTGAAAAGAACTGTGCATGCTCGGCCAGTTCGTTTTGCCGAAAACATTGATGTTGTTCGCCATAGTGTGGCAGACGAGCCGTCAACCTCGACTCGTCGTCGTCCCCTAAAATTTAATATTTCACATCACTAACGCTTACAAGGTTCAATTGACTCAAGAGCTGAAGCCTACTGACCATTTCAAGCGTCGTCAATACCCCGAATGGTTGGCTAAACAGACAGAAGTGAATGGTGACTTAACAGAGAAAATCATCTTCAACGACAAGACACACTTCAACCTCAGTAGATTCGTCTACAAGCAAAATTGTGCATTTTGGGAAATGAGAATCCACGAGCGATTGTTGATAAGCCGATATATCCACAAAGAGTAACTGTTTGGTGCATCTTCGAAAATGAGTTCGGTCAAGCAGTTACCGTGAACCATGTTCGCTATCGCAAAATGATAACGGAATTATTGTGGCCAGAAATTGAGGATATGGACCTGTACGACATGTGGTTCCAACAGGATGGTGCCACTTGCCACACAGCCAACGAAATAATGGCTCTTTTGCGCGAAAAATTCAATGGCCGTGTTATCTTACATCGTGGCGATGTTAATTGACCGCCACGATCATGTGGTTTGACACTGTTTGACTTCCTTCTTTGGGAATATTTAAAAGAAAAAGTAGGCAATAAGCCAAGAACAATTCAAGAGCTAAAGGATGAGATAATTTGGTATATTAATGACATTGAGAATACGGACAATCGGATAGAGTTATGCCACCGAAGTCGTGGCAAGTATTTAGCCGATATTTGTTTTCACATAATTGTAGATCCTTCTATCATAATAAAAAATATTAAGATAACTCTCTGAAAACTTTTTGTTTTATTTACAATTAACATCGTGCATTATGGTTGGACCATCCTTTGATTGAGAATACATACCTACAAATTATTCATCATGGAATACTCCGATATTCACTAATACGTTGATATCCTGAATGGAAGATGCTATAAATCATGCAACTGTAGTAAGTATATGCAAAAACCATTAACGTTTTGAGTTTACCCCGTGGATAATCAAAAATCTTTAAGAATTGATTATATTTAATTAAAAATTATTAAAAAAAGAAGAAGGTTTAAAAAAAGTAATGGTATTAAAATTGCTATTAAAGTATGTAAAAATAACTATTTTTCTGAAAAACTATAACTATTATTCTAAAAAGTTCAAAAAATAATGATATTGGTCTTAATGATTCTCAAGTTCAGAGAATATCGTGTGATCAGTTAAAAGTGAATTGTTCTAATAACTATTTTTTAAACAACAAATTGAAGTTAATCCTGATGACACGTTTAATTCATTGAGAACTCTTTCGATCACGTCATTTTGTGCTAAATTATATTAATGATAATGATATTTTAGAAGCTATTATGAATATGAAAATTAACAAAAGTCCTGGTTGTGGCAATATTTCAACTAAATTTTTCGAGGAATCTAGAAAAGAAATTTCACCTATTTGATATATTTAATAAAATCTTTAATAATATATTAAAAGTTCATAAAAAAGTGGCAATACCAAAGAAAAGAAACGTATCAGCTATAAATAAATATAGACCGATTGTTGTTTTATATTCAATAGATTAAATTTTTGAAAAAATTTTGTATGATAAACATTTATGTTACCTGGAAGTGTTGTACTGAAGCTTCTGTCTTGAATGTAATACAATATATCTGTAATGGCGTAGATGAAGGCTGGAATATATTTTGATTTTACGAAGGCTTTTAATATTGTAGATCATATCTAAGATGGTATTTTTGAAAATTCCGACAGGGTGGGGCAAAAAAGAAAAAGGCTTCCCTATAACAGCCTGCCCTAACTACTGGAGCTAGGAAGTTGAAATTCATTTTGGAGGACGAATCCATTGTAGACATCAGCTAAAACGGGATTCCTTGAAAAGCCAAGGAGGAGGGGGAAAAGTGGAAATTCTGCCAAAATCGCTGGAGGTGGGAAAATGCAATTTTGAAGGTTCTTCCTCCGGCATAAACATTAGGTGAAACTGGATTTGTAGAAAATCCTAAGGGGAGGGACGAAAAAGGAGAAAATTATCCCCCTGACGGCCCGCCAAAACGCTCGAACTAGAAAGTTGAAATTGGGTATATAGGTTCGTCCTCCGACGTAGACATCCGCCCAGACAGTATTTTCTGAAATTCCTAAAGCATAAAAGGGTAAAGTCGCACCATTAAAGGCTTGCCCTAACCGCTGGAGATTAGAAGTTGGAATTTTTTGTGAAGATTCTTCCCCTGGCGTAGACATTATCTAAGACGGTATTTTTGGCAAAGCCTATGGGGAGGGGCAAAAATGGAAAGTCATCCCTTAAAGGCCTGCCGTAACTGCTAGTGCTAGGAAGTTGAAATTTGGTACGAAGGTTCCTCCTCCAGTGTAGATATCATCTAAAACGGGACCTTTAAAAAAGTCTTAAGGATACAGGATATTTGGGAAGTCTAGGCGGAGGGGCAAAAAGGTGGTAGTTCTCCCGCTTGATAGCCTGCTAAGACCACTGAAGCTAGGAAGTTGAAATTTGGCGTAAACATCAGCTATGACTGGATTTTTGGAAAATCCTTTGGGGAGGGGCGAAAAAGTCGAAATTCTCCACCTAGATTGCTTGACAAAACGCTGATATATGAGTTCTTTCCTCAGCTCGGACAATACTTTTGGAGGGGTAAAAAGAAGAAAGTCTCACTCATATCAGACTGCTTTTGCTAGATACATGTGCTTCCTGAAGTTTGGGTTAACTTATTGATAAGATATATTTTTGAATTTTTACTTGAGACGTGGTAAAAGTGGGTGTTCAAAGGGCGAAAAATCTACAAACAAATTTTAAAATTCTCCCCCTTGACGGTCTATAATTGAAATTTCGAATGTAGGTTCCTCTTACTGCGTAGACATCTGCTTTGACGGAATTTTTGAAAATTCCTAAGTGGAGTGGCAAAAAGTGTAAGCCTTCCCCTTCAGGCGCAACCCGCTAACAACATATAGGGCTTTGCCGCGATATTTTAATTCTGTATAAAAATTAACCATATTTTAAGATTTAACTTCTTCTCATTTCTTTATCTTCTGGGGACTTCTAGTATTCCAGGGTGTTAGTCGGGCAACTTTTTTCTACGCTAACAACGTAGCGGGCTTTATATAATTTTTACTATTTTTATTATGTATTTTTATTTATAATATTAATATATCTAGTCTAATGTTCCATTAAAAAAATAAAGCTGGATTAATTTAAAAAATTTTTGGTTTGCGGAATGTTTCTGAGATTTGCCCATCTGCGTAAACAATTAACTGCTAAAACCCAAAACTATAAAAAATACTTTTTTGCGGCTAAAATTGTCAGCTAAGTACGTGTCGAAAAAATCTCAAACTTTTGGGCGTGATAGCATTTTGTTATAAAAATGAAAACAATGCACATATTCCTATAGCTTCCCCAAAAATATCTCCGATATCTACCATGTTATAGAAATTAAAAACTTTAATATGGTTTTGGAAATGACATACATTTATATATTCAACTTTTTTAGCCACAAAAGCTCATTTAAAGGCGTTCGGCCAAAACCGCTGGAATTAGGAAGTTGAAATTTGGCATATAAGTTTCTCCTCTGGCTTAGATATCTGATCAGACGGTATTCTTAGAAACTTTTTCTGGAAAAGGTAAAAGTCTTCCTTTTAACGGCCTCCCCAATCTCCTCTGCCTAGAAATCTGAAATTTGATATATGCTAGCACGTTGATAAGGTATATTTTGAAATATATGCTAGGGACCTCTTAAATAGGTTCCCGCTCCCGGAAAAATTCTACCTCTTGACGGGCTACCAAAACCGCTGACAATTTTGCATATAGAAACAGTCTCCCCCTTGTCGGACTGCTAGAAGCCTTAAATTTCATATAGTACATGCTTCTTGAAGTATGGGCCAACTAATGATTTTTGGAAATTTTTACGAGGAAGACCCGCCCTTTTGGCAAGAAGCCTAAAATTTAAAATATGTGTACTTTGAGATATAAAATATGTGTTCCTTTGCGTGTGTGCTAATGCTTTAATAAGGTACTTTTTGAACAATTTTCATTTGGGGGCTCCGGCTTTAGACCGCGCAAAATTGTTTCAACGCTAACTATGTAGCTAGCATTGCCCGCTAGTTCCTCTATATATAGAGATGACAGTTATTATTTTTTGATTTCAACTACAATTTATTTTGCAATCCATTTCGTCGATTTGAGATGACTCAAATCTTTTTGACAGTTAAAAATAACTGGAATTTTAAGTAAATTAAAATAAATTGCAGTATACACCACAAAAAAAACACAAAAAGGCAAAAAACAACTTTCTTTGCAGTGGAAAATAATGTTTGTGGGTAGAACTGATTTTCTATATTTTGGATTAAAAAGCGGTTTAAGAAATTTTTTTTATTTGCACAATTTATAAAATAATTTATTCAGAATAACGTAAAAATGCTTATTGGTTAATTATACATATATAGTAATATTTTCTAAACAAAAACACAAGTTATTCCACACCAATCCTTTTCGTTTTTAAACATATAAAAGAAAAAAGTACAAAAATTTTGATATAAAAGCATAATTTACTTAACAAACAAATATAACATTTATAAAAACTTACTTATGTATGTAAAATATGTCGTATCGATAACTTTCGATTAACATATTGTATAAAAAAAATTAATTATAATAGAATATCGTTGAAAAGCTTATAAGAAAAATTTCATTATCACTAGCCTTAAAATTTAAAATTGTTGTTGTTGTGTAGATACACAAATCAAATATAAATAAATACAGTATTGATATTAAATAAAATGAAAATGAACTTAAAATTGGGTAAAATAATTAAACATGTAAATGCATGAATATGGATAAATCATATGGCCATTCGGTTGACATAAAAACGATAAATTTTATTACAAAATATAAGCAAACAAAATAATTCTAAACAAATTAAAACTTAAACTTCGTTTGAAGCTATTATTTTAAAGTATTTTTAAGGTACAAACGCTCTGCAAATTATTAACTTAACAGCTAAAAACATTATGTTCCACTATATTTACAATAACATAATGTTTTTTTTTTATTTAAATAATAAAAAATTAAAATAATTAAAATTTATTAAATAAAAAATTAACAACAAATTTTCTTTCGACTAGTTTACAAAAAAAAACAATAATTTAATACAACAATTAATGAGATATTAATAATAAATAAATTAATTTAAATATAAAAAAAATTGAAATGAGAATTCAAAAATTTCTTAACCTTCATAAAAATCAAATTCATCTTTTGGTCTATACCAATCCTCAGTAGCATGTTCATATATGGCATTTTTAACCTGCTCTTCGGCCACTTCTATGGGATGCCTATAATCAGCGCTGGTAACACCACCCTCCGATCTTGGCGAACGTGAAGTTGCTCTAAAATCCAGTGGTATATTATAACATTTGCATATACAGCATGAAGGAAATCTAAACCAGTCTGAAAATATGCCACGACATTCATTATGCGGATCATAGGCCAACAGACGATGAAGACGGTACTGCTGTTCACAACGACAGCCATCACGACAATACATTTGTTTATTTTCATTCGTACATTTTTCCCAGTGTACATATTGTTCGAAGGGATACAAATTGAGAAGAGCCAAAACTTCACCACGGGTATTGTTAGCCCAAAAAGGAGCAACAACTTCTTCCTTCACCGGACAAGCGTTTCTGAAATGAAAAATAATTGTTTATGAAAAATACAGGAGCAACAACAACTTAAGCTTTATACGAAAATTCGATCTCGAATCGAAAAAATAACATCTCACATAACATTTATATGTTAAACATCAACAATAGAAAGAAAAAACTTCACTTTTTATTGTATGCGGTTGATCAAAAAAAAAAAAAAAAAGAATTTGTCCCCTCTGGAATAAAAAAATATTTTTTTTCTATGTTCCATCTTTGGGGCCAGGGGCTGTGACCCGGCAAACTTTACTTTGTCCCAAAAAGATTTTTTTATTGAATTCATCTCGAGCATTTACGATTCCACCCGAAAACTTTTTTCTGATCGAAAATTAGTGATCGTTAACAGACGACGCAATTATATAATTTCATAAGCGGATACCCGCTAATACGCTAAAAAAGGCAAAAAGGAAACTTTGTATATTTATTAACTATTTTTTTTTTATCATAAGATAATAAAATTTTTAGTTTTTTCGGTAGATGTGTAGACATAAAGATTTTTCGGCGTTCCAACTCTGGAGCAACCAACATATATTTGGCCGTAAGAAAAACAAGAATTTTTTAAGATCAAACCAGCAACACTTAGCGTTTGGCCTTGAGACTTCTTGATGGTATTGACGAAAGCCAGACTGAAATCGCTTAAAATCGAAGGGCAAGCCGGTTGAAACCATTGGAATTCGTGGTATCAGCATATCTTCTTTACATTTACCGTTGATGATTGGGGCTTCGATTAAATTCGACGATAGTTTTTTAACAGCAAGTCATGTTTCGGTGCACAATTTCGGTAGATCTGCGAATGAGCATAAACGGCGAACCAACTTTTATAGTTAAGATATTTGGTGACATTCCAGATGGTTCCAAAGAGTAAATAAACTCTATTGGATAGTTGGCAGCTTGTTCCTCAGCTACTGTGTCAATCGATTTGTACTTGAAAACTTTAATGGGTAGCTTCAAATGAATTTGATTGTTTATTTTGTTGACATCATCATTCTTCGGAGCCAAAATTGCTCGTTCGCAAAGCAAATCTTGATTTTAAAAATTGTTTGCAATATCAGGAGAAAATTTCTGCAAAGCATTTTGATTTGATGATTGCATTTGGCAAAAGTTTGGCGGAAAAGATATTTCACGTTTAGTCAGATGAAACGGAAGTTTTCCATCGCTAATATTCAAAAGCTGTTTGGCGCATATTTGCGCAGCAGTATCTTGAAGTAAATGCACACGCATATTTGTCGACAATGTTAGTTTCTCTACATGTCTTCAAAGATATTGCGCTAATTATTAATAGAAATATGTCTACGTAAAAATTTGAAATTTCCGTTGCTAATCCTAGCACTAATGTTGATAGAAATATTTGACATTATATTAAAATTGATTGAGAAAACTAATATTTTAGATATAATGATATTTTTTAGATGGAGAGATAGGACATTTTAGCGCCAACTCTGAGTAATTACGAAATTAACCCTTAAGCGAATTTTATCAAACTACACAGGCCGACAAAGTAATACTTTTTGCGATATGCCTCCAATTTGATTTCTTAATTTAGAGCAGTGTTCGGCACTCATAGCACTCAGGGGCTGAGCACAATCGGCAATTTACACGTACACTACACGAATGTCAACAAATCTCACAACTAAGAGCACAAAAAATACAATTATTTCATTTAGTTGTACGCTAACTTTCAACAGAGCAAGTATGTTCCGCTTTGTTGAAGAAATAAAGTACACTCTAAATTTTTTTTTTACAGTTTTTTTTTATTTGTAGGTATTTATTTCGTTTACACTTTAAATTAAAAATGTGGAACGTTGAGTGGGAAGAATTTTTTTTATTTTCTTTAAATATATTAAATGAGGCATAGTGCCTTGTATGCAATCAACAAATTATTATTATCATTATTATGAATTATTCTTATTATTTATAATAGAGAAAAAAACATGAACTATTTTAATTCAATAAATACGTATATTCTTTTATCGATTAATTCGTTTATTAATTTATTTATTCATTCATTTATCTAGAAAGATAAAATAATTTCTTACGGTGTAAATTACCAATACATTCATATTCTCTCTTTCTGCCGACCACTGATTTAGAGCATATTTTTTCAAATTCAAAATTTTTCAATAAAATTATTTTTCTTGAAAGTTGAAAAAGTGATATTTTACTACAGACTTCAATAATAATTATTATTTCCTGAAGTAAAGAAATATTGAAGAAAAATAATATTTTTTGTAAAAACGAACCTTAAGCTCAAAAAATAAATAAGTTATTATTAGAAATATTGTTTGGTATTCTTCTGCAATCTTGAAGCTCTTATGTCTGCTGACTTTGTTGAAAGGTTGCAAAAATTAAAAACTGCATTGCAAAAAAAAAAAAAATTAAAATATTTAATTGTCTTTTATAAAAATTGATAATTCTTTGAATAAAAATTGATGAATCGGGCAAGTAGTTAAAAATTGTGTTTCTTTTCCTAACGGTAAATATGTATATAAAGGTGTTTTTTTATTTTTGAACGCGATGCTCAACGTCTTAGTGTAGTCCGATTGGATCAAAATTTTGAGTATCGGCGTATATAGTTATAATAAGTCAAAATATTTCTAACTGCAATGCAATTCATTACTGCATATATGTGTACATAACGGACTTCATATTAGAAAGTTAATAAAAAGTGAATAATTGTAAAGTACTGGTTGATAACGAATTAATTGGGTGGCTTGCTTTAAAAGACATAATTAAAGAATTTTTGGGCAAAAATCGATCGAGGATACTGTTAAAAGTATGGTGTGTGATTTTTATATGATTGGTGACCAGATGCAGTACTAGCTGAAATGTGTTGGTGGTCAAAAACGGTATTTGAAGGAAAGGAAAATAAAAATCAAGGTGTAGAAATAAATTAAGACTCCCTTCAACACTTGGATGATTCCGGTTTTAATGATAGTGATGATTTAACAATCACCCTAAAATTGGAGCACACATAAAACTGGTCATCATTCTTTATGAGAAATATGAAATCCTCACTTATAAATTCTTAACTTAGTTAATATGATAAAAAAATTTCATAAATATTATGAAACATTTTTTGCGACTTATGAAATGTTTCATAAATACTATGAAACATTATATAAAACAAAAACCTATGAAATAATTTATATATATTATGAAGCTTTTTTCTTTGAGTTTTGAAAGTATTTTACCAATCTTTTGGCTGACATTTTTCGTGTATTGCGTCACCGCTTAAAAAAAAAGTTTTATTTTATCCTACAACAGGCCTGTCCAATCACTAAACATGGCTCTAAAAAGTATAAACTTTTGTGGTCTAAAAAACTTGAAAGTGTAAGAAAGGAATCTAGAAGGCCAATTAATAAAACCAAGCTATCATAGAATATTGTATTAAAAACCTTAAAACATTTTCTTAACAAGATATCCCTTCTTCGTATGGCTTAAGAATATTTCAATACTTACACTCCCCTGGTGTTCACTGGTGGTGGTGCTGCTGGTGCTGGTTCTTGTTTCATGGTATCTTGAAAAAGTTGACCATCTTTAAAAACGGGTTTATTCAAAGCTGCTTGTGCAACAGCGGGAGTGGCATTAGCTGGTGGTGGTTTTCGTAACTTTTCACCTAATAAAAGTTCAGCATTTTGTTTCAAAGATTGAACAGATGATGTTAAATAAGAACCTGGTGTTGTGGTGGTAGGTAGGCCATATCTATTGTTATTTGAAGTGGTATAACGATTATAATTTTTGTTCAAATGACTTTTAAAAGGTGACATTTTGGTAGAACTAAAAGGTGTAGTTGTAGAAGACGAAGAAGGTGGTGAAATTTTAGTTTCTGTAGTGTTAATTGCTGTAGCTAAAGTTGTGATTGTTGTCCTAGGAGTTGTAGCTTGTGTAGGATTAGTTTTTAATTTCAATTTAGCTGATATTGTGGAATCCACTTTATGTAACAGCTGTGATGGTCTTTGTCTCTGGAAGATGGTACAAAGGGTTTTCTTTGCTTTGACGGGGCTCTTTCAGCAACTGTTTTCTGCTTTTATCGTTGTTGTCGTCGTTGAGGATGTTGATAATAATGCAGTGGTCGTAGTTGATGAAATTGTGGTATCAACTTTTTGTGTTGTTGCCGAGGCAATAGTTGTAGAATTATTTGCTATATTTGTCAAACCTAGTTGTGGAGATTCTACAATTTCAATATTTTCTCCTGGTATCTCATTAGGAGATGAGGTTTCATTAGGAGTTTCATATATACTATTAAATTCAATATGTACATCTTCATCATCCTCATCTTCCACAGTAGTATCTTCTTCTTCTTCAGGTTGTTTTTCTAACAGAGTTTTTGTAGAAAGTTCTAGATTATCTTCAATTTCAAGCAATTTTGATTTGAAATTATTTTCCAATTTTTTATTGAATTCTGTCGTTAGGGAGGAAGTGGTATTCAATGTGGAAATTTCCACGGGTTCTACCATTGTTGACTTTTCTACATCACTATTTGTGGTTATGGTCTCTGACCTTTCTGTAGTTGTTATTGGAATCTTACTGTAGATGTTGTGGTGGGTAGTTGTTGTCACCGGTCTAAAGTGTGGTTCACGCAGTACATCATTTGCTTTGTAGCTATCAAACTCCTCACGAGTATGCATAAATTTCGAGGCTCTACGATTATAACCACCATCTCGTGAATATCTCTCCGTAGCCAGCTCTATATCTTCCACATCGATTTCGTTATTGATTATTTCATCTCGTAACACTGATATATGTCGAACATCACCATACATTCGTTTCATTAAACCTTGATTTTCATGAACAAAACGTCGTACAGCGTGCCAAGGATATGCTGAGCCGGGTAGATTACAATAAGCTTGTGTTGTTAGATCACAGGGAATTGCAGCTAACATTTGTGCGCGTCCTCTTCGCGATTGTTTCGCGTTTGGGCTACATGTGGTGGCCGAATCAAAACCCAATGAAGAACTCTCATCGATTGTGTGAGCAAAAAGGAGGAGAAATATTAAATTGCCCTGCAAAAAGTTAAAGGAAAAATGCATAAAAAATCACTGAAATCGATAAAAAAAGTAAAAAAATATAAAAAACTGATCAAAATACATATAATCTTCAAAGAAAATATGAAATCAATATCAAAACAACAAAACCTTTTTAAAAGAAACCAATTTTCGTTATTTAACGATACCTAATTGAACCATACCATGTTATCATAATAAAAAGAAATGACAATAATTTCCTAAAACATTTGTATCTTATTCAAAATCAACATCGGCCCCTAAAATTTAACCACCCTTTATAAAAAAAAGGAATGACCAAATTTTTAAGCATTAACATTATTATTTATTATTATTATTATTATTATTATTATTATTATTATTATTATTATTATTATTATTATTATTATTATTATTATTATTATTATTATTATTATTATTATTATTATTATTATTATTATTATTATTATTATTATTATTATTATTATTATTATTATTATTATTATTATTATTATTATTATTATTATTATTATTATTATTATTGTTATTATTATTATTATTATTATTATTATTATTATTATTATTATTATTATTATTATTATTATTATTATTATTATTATTATTATTTTTATTATTATTATTATTATTATTATTATTATTATTATTATTATTATTATTATTATTATTATTGTTTTTTTTTTATTATTATTATTATTACAATATTATTATTATATTATTTCAATTTAAATAAAATAATTATTTTTATGAAGAAGTTTGAATGTGTTGTTGATCTGTTATTTTTGTAAATGAATGTTATTAATAGGACTTTAGATCATATAATCATATTCTTTTTTATAAATTCTTATTTCATTGCAAAGAAACATGAAAATTTTTTATTGCGTCTGTTTAAATTTTGCGAGCGATCAGTTTCAAAAATAATATAAACAAATGGGAACATTTGGACACTAAAACTTGTAGTTATGTAAATAAACGTGATTCCCAAAATGTGGTCTGTACGCCCTTATTGTGAACTCTTCATTTGTAAAAAGACAATAGGAAGAATTTTTACAAAAATATGATTTTGTATTAAAATCTTTTACAAAAAATGTAAAATGATATAACTTTTTTATTTGAGTGTAACCTATTTTGGCTATTTGGATCTGTTTTAACCGATTTTCGCCTTTTTACCGATTTTTTATTATCGATTATAGGATTTTTCTAACAATTTTTGTTTTTGAGCTCGTTGAAATATAGCGTTTTTTTAATATCAGAAATTTATGTAAACTAATGCTTTTTCATCAATTATAATTATTTTGTTTTAATGCATAATTGCGATTTAATTACTATTATTAATACTTTTGTTAATTCCAAAAATTAATTATCAAATAAATGATAGTGTTGTGATATATTAGCTTCAAGCAGGGTTGGCAGGCAAAAATGGTATTACTTAAATAATATAAGCGACACAAAATACCGTTACCCTTAAAATATCCTAATCAAAACAATTGCAAATCCACTACCACTGAAATAACCGGTAGGCTAGTTGGTAGCGTGCTAGCTTATCAGTGCGGGGGTCGTGGGTTCAATTCCCACCAGAGGCTCCGGTCTGTTTTCGCTACAACGAGCAGATGGCCTTTGTTGCTAGTGCTCGGTTAGGATATTAATATATAATTTGTAATTATGTGATTAATATAAATATAAATAAATATACCGTAATCGTTATATATTTTCTTTTTTTCTTTTGTTCATAGCAAATCGTTTTGATAACTTTGTGTATTTTATATAAATTTCAATTTAATAATTCTAGTTTAACTTAATATTTAAATTTATTTTTGCAAAATTATCGATTTCTACAAAAAAACTCAATTACCGTTACCCATTCCATTACCATTATCAAAACAGCAAAAATAACTCAAATACCGATTCCCATTTTATTTCGTTACTGAAATAAATAAAATTCTGTTACATTAAAAAAAAACTATCTCGTGTTTAATATTTCGGTCTCTTCCATCCCATATCCAAATTACAATCGGTGGGTGCCATGTTAGGACACCTTCTTTCTGATTGTTACGTATCAAAACAAAAGACTTAACACACATACATCATGTTTCTAAAACAAATGTTTTTCAAAATAAATTGGATGTTGTTTTTGCTTACAGAAAAAATGCAATAATGATAAAAATTCCAATATATAAAATAAGCAATTACTATAATAAATCATGTCACTATCAAGTGAAATGCAAATTCAATCAACTAAAATATGGTTTGTAAAACAGAAAAGAAAGTAAAAACTTTTTTGTTTTATATTATTTTTTTTTGCAAGCCAAAGAAAATTTATTTATTGAAGCAAAATAAAAATGCACAAATTCAATCAACGTTGACAGTATGGTCGAGCATAACTATGAAAAAAAGAAAAATTACAATATGCACAAAATAAATATTTATAAAAAAATATTACAATCGGCCTACAAGACAAAGTAAAAGTTTCTGTATGGGTAACAAAACCAATTTTTCATTATAATTATTATTTCTTTCACTTTTTTTTTTTAAATAAAAACAATTTGATATTAAATACTAAAATCGAAATATTACAACTACAATGGTTTTAACAGCAATATATTTTTGTTTATAAAGAGAACCCTTTTTCACTTAAAGAGGAATAAAAAACTTTCCATTTCATTTTGAACTTTTGAATTGTCTTACAAAACCAATACCGGCAGGTAATAAAAAAAATAAGCTTAATAGCCTCCATATGTCTGGCAGAAAGTTGGTGTTGTAATCGTTATGGAAATTTTTACTTTGTATAATTGCACAATCTTGATTAATTTAAAATAATAATACTAATATTTATTGTATGGGTAAACAAATCCCAAATATAGATTTTAATTTATAAACTATCAAAATATTTTTACCATTACATTAGACTGTATTTTACTATTACAAAATGTTAATAAAAAAAATATTAATAAATAAATGCATTTTACCCAAACCGGTTAAATTGTGTCTGTTGTGAATGTGATTTTACCGGCATATTACCCAATTTTTATTTTTCTTAGAAAATAAATATTGTATGTTGAAATTATTAATACTCGTACCTTAACATATGTACATGTTGTTGGCTATATGTCTATATTTAATGGTTATTTAATAAGATTATTACAAAGATTATGAAGATTTGTAAAATTGTGTTTACAGTAGTCATTTTTGTGTGTTATGTTATGTGTGGTTAGATAATCTTATGAGTTGTCAAATTGTTCAATGAAAGTGGGAGTGATTTGTTTGAGAGCTAATGATTTTTGACAGTTTTGTTATTAATCGGATAAAGAATGTTTTAAGTTTTCTTTTTATTCTTCATAAAAAGTAAAATATTTAAATACAAGTTGTAATCACAACATTGTGACATTTTTTGTTATCCAAACTGCGGATTTGAGTGTTCTAAAATAGAGATAACATGATACAAAAATATATAAGTGCAAAAAAGAAAGGAACAAAAGTCATAATCTGCAGAGAAGTGTGAATCTGATTTTACTCTTAATAATTTATTGTACCGTTTGCTGAAATAAAAAATTCTGTTAATATTACAAACAAATCTGTAATTATTACAGAGAAGTTAACTAATTTTAGCCTAACAGATCGTTAAGCTTCCCAACAAAAATGAAGCTGCCAAAGAAGCAATAAAAGCATCACTACTATGGCAAAGGCATCACTTCTTTTCTAATGGTTTCATCGATGAATTTAACATTAGCGTGTCATAGGAAGGAAGTATTCAAATGTAGCTACTAGCATTACTCATACTTTACTCTAAGGAAGCAATGATAATACAATGATTAGATATTCTAATGCATGAGTGGAAAATGTTCATATACTTTGTAGCTTTGATGAAAATTTAATTCATAAGAATGCAGAAAAATAAGTTTAAAGAAACGAAATTTATGCATTGATATACAAATACTCTTTATTAAAACAAATAAATAATTCTGCATTAGTGAAAAAGCATTTTTGAAACATTTTTCAAATATTTTAATGAATTTTTAGACAAATTTTATAATATTTTTGGATAAATAAAAACTGGTTGTACAGTTTGGAAACATTTTTAGACAATTTTTAAATATTTTTGAACGATTTTAAATAATTTTTGCACAATTTTAAAACATTTTTGGGCAATTCGAAATAACTCTTACACAATTTTAAATTTATTTTGATAAATTCTAAATTAAAACTGGAAATGGTGTAGTGTTAAATAATAAACATAATGCAAAAATGCACAGATTTCGTCTTCATAAATATTTAATGCTTAAAAATGCAAATGACAGGCCAGCTACTCTCAATTAAAGGTCAAAAAAAATCTGTTTTTCTTGATTTTTCAAAACTTTTTTAAAAATTGCAAAACTGCATAAATTCTAACCCTCATGAAATTTTAAACTAAAATATAAAAAATGATTTAATAAAAAAATTAAAAAAGTTCATCAAAACTATTTTCTCAATTTGAATAAATGCTTAAATTCAAAAAAATATACGATATACTACTATAACTTATGCTTTAGAAGTAATGAAGAGTGATATTTTAAGATATGCATCGGGTTTATATCCAGATCACTGCATTTGATATATGAACACATGAATGCTTTTGGAAGTGCCTTAGAATAACACCAAAAAATCATAAAAGAATGTCAACTGAAGTTTAGGAAGCAATGAAAGAAGTTATAGTCACAGAATGACTATAATTTTTTTTGCTGGGTTATTATAGCAAAACAAGGTTGTAATTATAAGTAAAGTGAAATTAGTAGAAAAACCACTTGGTGAAAATCATGAACTACGTATTAGTAAATTAACTTTTTAACATTTAAATTCATTGATATTGAACGTTTGTTTTTTTTTTTTAATATTTTAGATTATGAAAAATTTGGTTTTTAAAAATTAGTAAAGTAATTGCTAGGAAAATTAGTAAACAACTTTTAAATTGAGAATAGGAAGAATTTTTACTAAAAAATTATTTTTTAGACTAAAAATTAGAAAGAAAACTGTAAAGTTTTATAAATTTTTCTACTAACCTTTTTATTTCAGTGTAAATTCTGCGTAAGTGTGCTTCGTCTAATAATAAGTGTATAAAAAGAATAAGTGTAAACAAACACTTTCTAGGTAAATTTTTTAAGGATTTTTCTAAGTGATAGATGTATAGGGTTTTCTAATAAGGGCGGGTAAATGTTATCGTGGTGTCGGCTATGTGGCACAAAGCGCCATCCTGCTGAAACCACATGCACTCAAAAAAAAAAAGACATGAACTATAATGTAGTCAAAAATTTCCTTCAAAATAGTTTATAAATTGTCCTCAATTTAAGTTACATTTTATTAAAACTTAGAAAAATTTTCTTAAAAAGAATAAAAATTCCTAAGTTTGAGGGAAAACGAAATACTTTATATACTCAGAAATAGTTCATATTTTTCCTTAGTACTATTTCTTGATTTTAGGAAAAAAAAAACAAGTCAATTAAATACAAATTTATTAATTTTAAGAAAAAGCATCTTAGTTTTAAGAAATTTTCATACTGAAATGTAATAAAATAAAGTTTAGTTCAAAAAAAAAAAAAAAAAAAAAAAATAGTACATAATTTACTCCCATTTGGTTTAAAAAACGTGTCTAACTTAAACCGAGAAAGTACTTGAACTTAATGTGTGTTCATTTTTTGTTCGCGAGTAGTAAAATTAGCTAAATTTTAGAAAGCCATTTCCAAATTCAGTTTTTAAGTATACCACTTTCTAATTTTGAAGAATTGTTTTCTAAAAATTAGTTCAGACAATTAAAAACAAAAAGTAATAAATTTTTTCCTATGTAATAATAAAAGTTTACTTGATTTTAGAAAATTTTCATGCAACTTAGTTCAGATAAATATTAAAATTTTTTCAAGTAAAAGTTTTCTAATTAAAAAAAAATAAAATTTGGTAAAGGATTTTTTTTGTTGGAAAATGTTTAAATTATTTTTAATATTCCATTCCAAAAAAACAATCAATTAAAAACAAACCAGTTAGTTTTCATTATTTTCAAAAAACTATCTCTCATGTGCTCATCTCTAATCTTAACAGTCTTAAATATTGAACTTAAAGTAGCTTAAAATATATTTTAAAATTTTGTTAGCAAAGGGTAAAAAATTCCGAATTTGCGCTTTTATACAAAATATCGCAGGCACATTTTATGCATTACGGCATAATGGTTTTCCTATAATTGACATAGCGCTTATTAAACTTTATATTTATTAAACTATTTTTTCCACTTAATAATAAGAAAGTTTAAATTTGTATATGTCAAATAAAGTTTAAGCTAAAAATCTCACTTTCCAATAATAACAAGAGATGTAACTGTGATATTTTGTATTTTTGCAACAAATTCCTTAAATTAGTTAATTTAAGAAAACAAAGGACCCCCAGTGTTCATTAGCCATAGATGCCGTTTGTCACGTAGGGCGTCCCTTTTTGTAGTTCTCTCAAGCAGAATCGTTAATTAACTACGAAAGAATCTGACTTTGTCACAATTTATTATGTTTCAGGATATCCTGAAGTACATTTTTTTTATTTGTTTACCTTTTTGCTAATAACATTTATTTTATATTGTAAATACATGAATAAGGTATAATTTAATATAATTTTAAATCAAATATGTATAGCAAAAAGCTTGTTAAGAGCAGCGAAAGTTGGAAAATACCTACTCAATGAGTGTAAAGTACTTTAAAATATATGGTAAAATATATTACCTTTACCATAGAAGCAGGATTAGGATGATTTTCACTTAAAAGAAGTGCTATTTAACTTGTTGTTAGAAAATATGTTCTTATTTTTAGAGAGTTAAGTCCTAGTTTTTGGTAGAAAAAATTATCTAATGAACTTAAATAAAATAAAATATTTCTTAAAACTAAGGAAACATTTCCTAACTAACAGTACAATTTTAGATGACGTATGAACTAATTAGGAGGAAATTTTACTGTTTTCTAATAAAAATTTACTTCTCAGTAGTAAAATTTTTCTATAATTTAAAAATTTTGACCAAATTTTAAGTAAAATTTGTTTCTTAATTTCTAGGAAAATTTTATTAAATATTGGTAAAAAGTGTCTTTGGCGCCGTTTTCATTTCAATTTTTCCTTTAAATAAGTTAATTCTTTTAAATTCTAGTTAATTTTTTTTTAGTGTGTCGTCTACGTCCATATCGTTCAATTTGGGCCAAAAAATCTATCATTGTTCTGTAGGACTCGTCGTCGAGGGTGATGACCTTATCAACGTCGTTCTGAAAAAAATAGGACCAATGACGCCGCCAGCGTCATTGGTGAACCTCGTATGGGTTGGCGTCCACAGGGCGGTCACAGGCCGCCAACATCTACCCGTGCCCAGTTTCGGGGGGCCCCCAAATATATTTTCTAAATTTTTTTTAAGGCTGCCAATTTTTAACCTTTTTGAACAAATTTTATAGCTTTTTACTTCATAAACTTATTTATTACATTGACTGAGATCTAATGTACTGGTATACGTTTAATATTAAGTACATTTTGATTGTTTTTGTGTTGTAAAGCTTCTCTTCGCTTTGATAAAAATCTATTATGCTACAAAATTCTTTTGACGAAACGTCAAAGACTTGGCTTGGTGCAATATATTATTAACTCTTTACCACATTATCGTGACCGAAAAATCACGCGATTTTTGTTAAAAAAAATTTAATTTTGTTCTTTGTATATTAATAGTTTTTGAAGTTGGCGCCGCAGCCGAAAATTTTGTTAAGAACAAATATAATTCTTTAACAGGTTTCAAAATTGCCAAGCTCTAAGACGCAATGTTATAGAAAATCATTCGCTCTAAAATTTTAAAAGATCTTCGGATGCTGCAAAAACCACATGTCGGAAATTGATGGCTCTTCCATTGTTACAAGCAAATTTAATAAGAACTGGCTGGGAGGACACACTCATGGAGGGAGAGCAGAAATTTGTTTAATTTTTGAACTATTTTGAAAGGCAGTGGTTGTGCATCACTAAAATATTTGATTTATAAAAAATTATTTATATTCTAATTCTTTAAAATATTTCAATTTAGGTTGGCCTAAGTTACTTTAATGTTTATAAGGAGTACATTCGGATGTTATTGATTCCATGCAATATAAATGTGTATAATGCTGTGCATAAGCAACATTTCTTTCCTTTGCATATTTTGACGTCATTTTTCATTTCATCATATTTGGGGTCATTTTTTATTTCTTCAAATTGGTGTTATTTGACAAAATGAATAAAAGCCTCAATATAATAAATGGAAATATGCCCCAAACTTAATTTTTGGGATAATTTTCATTTGGTTGGGGTAATTTTTCATTATATTTTTAGTGTTAATTTTCATTATGAAATTCTGCCCTGAAATTGCTAATCTTAGCAACACATGTCTGCTGACGTGTAGTACAATGAAATTAGTAGAAAAATTAGTAGCCGCTACTAAATTTTAGTAGACTTTTTGTAAAGTGGAATTTAAAATCTGTTTGCTAAAATCAGCAAAAAAAATTACTAAATTTTATTAATATTAGTAAAAAGCTTTGAATTTATTTTTCAAATCGAGCATCGAAAATTTTAAATATATTTTTTAAAAAACGAATTAATCATTTTGTTTAAATTTGGTAATTTCTGTTTTGAAAAATATTTTGGTCAATTATTTTTTTTACTTTTAAGGTTAAATTTTAATTGTTTTTAGGGCGGATTTTTAGAACTAAAAAACCTTTTTAGTGCTATTTTAAGTTAATGTCCTCTTTTTAGACATCAGTCTAAGGAAATTTAAGTTTGTATGTGTAAGTTTTAATTAGAAATAACATTTCCTTCAATAACCACTTTTTTAAAATTGGTTATATTTTTTTTGCTAATTTTAGCAAATCGGTTTTCAAAAATTTGTAAAATGATTTCTGAAATTAGCAACAAAAATTTGTAAATATTCTGTGAAAATTCTGTAATTTGTAAAATGTAAATAGCAAAAAAAAAATTTTTTTACTAAAAATAAGTACAAAAATAGTAGAGTGGGATTGAAAACTGTTTACAAATTTTTCTACTAACTTTTTTTTCTGAGTGTAGCAATTATATTGTATTTTATCAAATTACAATAGAAAAATTTCAAATATTTTTATGACAAATATTTTTGTTTACATTTAAAAGAGAAAAGCCAATAATTGCCAAGACTTGGTAGCATTTTTATAAATTCTTAACTATGACTATTATAACTACTTTGAAAGCTTATAGTTAAGTTCAGTTGTAAATTAAATATTTTCAATTTAAAATACATATGTTTTGATATAAAAATCAACTCATTAAGACTTAATGTGGTATTTGAACCTCAGATTTTTAATTAGAAAAAGTAATATAATAGGAAATATACAAATTAAATAATTCCGCTTAGGACTTGTGCGAGGTAGCTAAATAAACTCTAAACTAAATAAAAACTGACAAAAGATTTTAAATTTTCTTTGAAAAATATTTCAACAAATCTTAAAATTTTATAGAAATTTGGATATCTGAATTTAGTTAAGATTTTATTTAGCCAGCACATACCCACACAAAATATAACATATAAAAACAATAAGCTACATATATTTTTTTTCTAACGTTGTTATTATTTTGTTGTGTGGCTGATTTTTACACCCAATACTGAGTAATAGCAGATAAGGATAGTCAACGTGTAAATCAACCTTTAATTAATAATTTTTATAAAAAATTAGTGTTTCAGATTCTGTTGAGATCTTTTGTTGAATGAAAATACATTTATTAGCTAAGCTAAAAATAATTAATTTGCTTTATTTTTTATAACTATATGGAGATTAAAAGCTCGTTATAAATCTACAAAAATAACAAAATTTTTAGTTATTTTAAAGGTAAATACCTTTGTGATCATTTTAACTGCATATACCTTTGCTTTAACTGACATTTTCAATAGATTCTACTGACAATTTTTTTCGACTGTAGAAAACATGCAAATCAAATATATTTGATCAATGTGAAAGTAAAAAAAGTAATATATCTAAGGTGAAGATGATGATAAATAATGTTTATGGCGTGGAAATTAAATTACCGCATTATTTTATATCTGTGTATGTATTTTTGTTTTTATAAATTTCACTTTTAATAAACTTTGGAAATTAAAGAAACAAATTAATTGAAACAGATTTGTTAAAATAAAAAATCTTACAGCATGCAATTAAAACAATAAAAATGTACTGAAACAAATGATTTTAGAAACAAACTTTGATTGGACGTTTAAGAAGACACAATACAATGATTTCTAGTCATAACTAAACATAAGACTTAAGAAACAAACCTGGAACAAATCCATTAACTAAAATCATTAAATTTTTTCCCAAGTTATAAATAAACGAGTTCACACGAAAATCATCTGTTAACAATGTCAAATCTCATTTAAAATACAATAAAAATAAATACAATAAATATTTACATTTCAAATCACCCCAGATCCAATTGATTCATATAATATTTTAATTTATTTTAAATAATTTCACCGATTACATAAATTTCTTTTAACGCTGTTGTTATTGTTATTTTCATTGTAACATTGTGTATATAATTTCATAATCGACCTAGATTTTTAAAAAACTAATACAATTTTTGTGCCAGTTTGGACGTGTGTGTGTGTGTTTTTAAACATAAAACCCATATCAAATTTTGAAACTGTGAAAAAATCGCTGAAAAAAAGAAATGTCTGTGACAACTTAATACCAATTATATTAACAAATAAAAAATTAACAAAAAAAAAAAAAAATAAAACTTCTAACATAAAAGGTGTTAAAAATTAAATAAACAAGAAGATGAACGTTTTTTTTTTGAAAAGACCCATAAAAGCAGGAAGATGAATGAGAGATGAAGAAACCATTACTAATACACAAAGTATTAAAAAAAATAAAAATATTATATTAAGTCAAATCTCATCATTATAAACATTTGTCATCTATTTGACAATATATGAAGAGTGTCTAAAACAACTTTGGTGACAAATCTACAACTTCTGTTTTTAACTAAAAATAAAAAACTGGCAAATGTAAGTAAAACGCATTTTAAATTCTTTTTATACCCTACAATTTAATTTATACAGTGGAAAATGTTTTTAACGACCTCGTTTAAAACAAATTACACCGTTATAGGCAGTTTTTCCCGTTCACAAGGATTTTATAACAATTTTTTATACCAAACAAAAAGTTTATAGCTTTCAACCTCCGTATAAATATTTACGAAAAAACAAAGCAAATTAACTGATACGTGTGTTTCGATCAGAACATGTTAAGAAGAGATCATTTGCCGAAGAATAATTTGAATAATAATTATAAATAAAAATGCTTTAACAATAAAAAATTAAAATGAAGAAATTTAAATATTTAAATAAAAAATATGGAATAATTAGGAATAAATTTTTTTTTGATTCCAAATTATCATTTAGTTCTAATTTTCCTCTTCTAACGTAGTTATTTTTTACAACTTCCAATTTATGTTTTTGAATGAAATTAACTCTTTTCAAAATCTATGACGGGTAACTTATTTTAAAAACATTGAAGATTAAACGCTAACCACATATATTTCCATATAAATTTGACATTTATAATTGTTAAGGACTAAATTTTGTTAATTTTGAAAATAATTTTCCTTAGTTTTACTTAGTGTTCTTTTACAGCTTTTTGCAAGTAATTCTTAAGAACTTTCAAAAGAATTCACGTTTTTGTCGTAAAAAATAGTGATTTGTATATTAACAATAAAAGTTAAAAAAGTAAAAAAATTAATGATACCATTTTTTTTATATATAAAATAATTTAACTAAATTTTATGAAAATTGGAAATAATTTGGCTCCAAAGAAATTTTAACTTAAATCAAGTGTACCCTTTTCTTGAAAACAAGTAAAAACAAGTTACTTAAATTAAGTTAATTTTTTTTCAAAGTAAGTTAGTTTCATCTTATTTTTTTTTTTTTGGAATTGTACTAAAATTTTAAATTTAAATTTGTTTAAAATTTAAATAAGGTAAAAATGATTTGTAAATGTTTCTTAAATTTTAATACTTTTGAACTATTTTCAAATTATGTACATTTAAAATACACGCACACATACAAAAATTTCGCTTATTAATTTGTAATTCTCAATAAGTGCAAGCTTTCAGATGTATAAGTATTTTAGTTTGCATCATAAAATCTAAGTATCGTAATCAATTTAATTTTTTTTTTGTATATGACTGTAAACGAAAACAATTCGAACATCATTTTCGTTAATAAAGGGTGATTAAATTTTAAGGGCCGATGTTGATTTTGAATAAAATAGAAATTATTTAGGAAATTATTGTCATTTCTTTTTATTATGATAATATGGTATGGTTTAATTATGTATGGAACAAAATATTGGTCAAATCGCCGCCACGAACTCGGCGGCATACCTCCATCCGATGGTCCAAATTTTCGATGACGCTGGGGCATAATTGAGGTTCTATGCAGTTAATGTGCCGAATTATCTCATCCGTTAGCTCTTGAATTGGCTGGCTTATCGAGGTACACTTTTTCATTCAAATAACCCCAAAGAAAGAAGTCCAACGGTGTCAAATCACATGATCTTGGCGGCTAATTGACATCGCCACCACGAGAGATAACACGGCCATTGAATTTGTCGCGCAAAAGAGCCATTCTTTCGTTAGCTGTGTGGCAAGTGGCACAGTACTGTGGAAACCACATATCGTCCAGGGTCATATTCTCAATTCCTGACCACAATAAGTTCGTTATCATCTCGCGATAGCGAACACCATTCACACACTATCGCGAACAACAGCAATGTTTTCCGCAGAACGAACTGGGCGAGCATGCACAGGCGTTTTCACAGACCCGGTTTGCTGAAATTTGCCCATAATTCTCGCGATTGTGGACACATTTGGTCGATTATGCTTACCAAAAAAAATCACGAAGTGCACGAAATGCATATTGATTCGAGCGCCCATTTTCATAATAAGCCTGTATAACTTTAACGCGTTGCTCGATTGTGTATCTTTCCATGGTTCAAATTAAATTAGTCTGAACTTGAGAAATGCCAAATGAAATGCAGAAAAAAACATGACGTTTAGGTGTGGTTCACATTCCACATCGCCCCTGAAAATTTAACCACCCTTTACATACAAATATTTTTAATTTGATATTTAGGCTACGTGCGGATTGGCTAAATTGACGCAAAACTAAACTTATTCTTCTGTCATAATTACAGCTTTTGAAAATTTAGCCTGAAGTGTGCGGAATCCCATTTTGACATTACATTTAGAATTTGAAAAATTTACGACTTTTTTTTTATAAAATGTTAGTAAGAAAACAAGTATAAATTAATTTGAGATACAAACATTTTTATAGAAATTAATTCTCTCCAATTTTCATAACAAAACATTTTTAGTTTTCAAAAATTGACAACAAATCTAGTTAATGTTTTTAAATAATTTAGCTTAATAAAGCACAGGGTAGACATATTCAGATCTAACCCATTTCACTAGTCACGCGATAGGTACTTTTAGATCGGTCCTATTTTTATCGGTCGAGGGACAGGTCACAAGATAGGTACTTTCTTAGCGGTCCTATTTGCACTGGTCATGGGACAGGTGCTCGAACTTCAACTGATACAACTTTTAAATCGATTATGGTCTATATATCTAAACACTCAGCAATCGATGGGGGTTGCGATTCAAATCGCCGTTACGGTAAAAATTTTTTTTGTTGTTAGTCATCGCCAATTTCGAAAAACTTCTGTAATACTGTCAAATAGGCATCACTATATGATAAGAAAAATATGCAAGACTTCTGTGGTAAATATCTGCAATTTCTGAATTGCTGCTTAAAAAATGCTACTGGCAAGGTCTCTAAGGCACAATTTTCAGCTGGCTGATTTTAAGACTTATAACATATTTTCTTTATCATTGAAATTTAGACCAGGGGCCAATTCCCAATAAAGTTGCTTTGCGAAGTGATAAATAATTTATCATTTTCACTTCGCAGTTATTTTTCACTTAATGTTTTCATTTTGAGCGATTCCCATTCTCGTTATGAACAAAACTGTTGTTATGATGAATATCTGTCTATTTTATTTCATTCCACTTGTTCCATAAGTTTTAAAGCAAAATTTTATTAAAAAACTTCAATTAATTATATTACAATTACAATATGAATTATTAAATAATATAAATAAATATCTTTATATGCGTTTATGCTTCTGGAATAGAAACAAGTGGCAATTTGTTGTCTTTGTTTTGGTTTTAATGTTTTAAACATGGATTTTTCGAATGCGATTTGAGCGTTTTTTGTTTTTATAATAAAAATGAAATTATTGTTTTAATAAATTCTGCTATCCGTTGAAAATTAAAAATTTTGTAATAAAAATTAAAAAAAAAAACTATATAAGAAAATATATAAAATGTTAAAAAATAATCAGTTTAAAAAAAGTCGCTAACAACGTTTGTAAAATAGTGCAACACCCAAATTTCTTCATGGTGAAGAAAAAAAAACTCATATGATAAAATTTTGACAGATAGTTTTCGCAAAAGTTAAATCAAGAATCGGATCCTTTGCGAAGTAGTGAAAATTTTTATTACTTGACAGCTTCACACATTCAGAATCGGTACCCAAATGAATCTCTACTACATATTTTTTCAATATTTTAAATGCTATTTTTAACATAAGTTATTTAAGTAGGGTCTTCTGTTGTCTTCTACAATATTTTTTTTTCTCTTTTACTATTTTCTTAACAAAATATGTGTCGCAACACTTAAAGATTTTTTTGTTGTTGTCATGCATCATTTATGATGCCATACAAAGTATTTAGTTAAAAGAAAACTTTCTATGAAAAATGCAATCAATATATATTCGAAAAAAAATTCGTATCATATTGAAGAAACTGTATCGTTTGTTATCAATTCTTCAATAAGTATTTATTTATTTATTTATTTATTTATTTATTTATTTATTTATTTAATTTTATTTATTTCAATAAGTATTTATGTATTTATATTATTAAATAAAAATGTATGTTAAATGTTTAAAAAATCTTCTTCATTGTTACTTTCGATTGCGAAACACTGCTGTTTGCAGTTACCATTAAGTGATTAAAAATAAATAAATTGAAATTAAAAAATAAACTTTATCATATTAATGAAACCTTTTCATAAGTATTATGAAGCTTCTGCATAAATATTGATGAAACTATTTCATTAATGAGATGAAACTTCGTCATAAATATTAATGAAACTTTTCAAAATTTTAAAGAAACTTCTTTATTAATATTCTTCATATTTAATAATTCAATCTTATTTTAATTGCCTATTAGCCTTTTTCCACTGAGCTACATATTACATCTTTCATCAATTTGCAAAGATGTTAACATCTCCCCATAAGAATTATACAGGCTTAAAAATCTACATCTTTCTTACATCTTTCGTTATTTAAGTGTCATCACTAAAAAAATTACAAAAAAATAAATTTTCTTTGTGCCATCACTAGCAAACTGACATTGCAGAAAATAAACAAAACAAGAATTTATTCAACTTATGTCTACCAAAAATTCTTCTTTATCATCATCTTCTTCCATAATGGCCTTTAATATTGCAATGTATTGCATTAAAATTCGGGTTTGTTCTTGCAAAGCAACAACTACTCCAATGAATAATGCTTTCTCCAAATCCATTTTTTTTTATTTTGAACTAAAATTATGCGTCTTTTTCTTTTATTTTTTGACAGTTGAATAAATAACAGATGAAAGATGTTGCCAATGTAAACACTTGTTTCACATTTTCAACATCTTCTATGCGTTTCACAAAAGATGTTGTTCAATGTAAAAAGCTTATATAGCAACTTTTTCGTATTTATGAGAGGTTTCATATATATGAATTGATTTATGAAATAATATGAATATGAATTAATTTATGACGTGTTACATTGGACCAAAATCTATAAAGTTTTTCATAATATTTATGAAGTTCTTCATAAATATGATGAAGCTTTTTTCCCGGAGTGTAGGAAAACTAAATTAACAAATCTATATTTATATATAAAAAATTGTTGCAAGTGTGTTGTGACTTTATTACTCACAAACGGTAAAATTGAATCCGATTAAATTTTTAGGGTTTGTTAGTATGGTCGTGTAGATGGTTTATGCATGAAATCGGTCGACGCGTTCGTGAGTTATGACTTTCATGTCAACATGTGATTTTGTCCATATAAAAAAAACAACAAATACGTAGGCGCTCATGAGCATGTGCGGTATGTATACTATGTGCTGACCATACATACGGTAAATACACATACGGCATACACCCATAAACATTGACAGCTGTCAGTGAGTGATCATTTAAAGGTTCTTTTTCATCGAACTGGCGGATCGAGAAACCAATGAACCAATGAATTTGATTCAATGTTTATATTTATGCGTAGCGAAGCACGCCAGGATCCGCTAGTAGAAGAAAAAAAAAAGATCAAAACAAATATTTGTTAATTGAATGAAAAAAGTCATTACTTTTCAGTTCTCCAATTTTTAACACAAAAAAGACAAGTTTATGTCTTCATAGACAAATTTGGTATTGTTCCTTCTAAAGACGCCAATAAAAACGTTAATAAAGACTGTAATTTCTTTGAAATTAGAAAAAAAAGTTTTTCTTTCTTACCCTCAGACAAACTCTACTCGTACTTGTACTGACTGGATGGATGGATGAAATTTTAAAAATAAAGTTGTTTGTTACATTTATCTGCTTTTAGTTGTTAACCAGTTAAATATTGTTGCAGTCGTTGTTGGTAGGCAGTAGTTGTTGTTATGATAGTTTGCTGCTGTTGCAGCTGATGTCTACTTTAAAATTCTTCTTAAACACCTGATTATAATAGAAATTTTATATAAACACCTTAACATTACTAAATTTGGTGTGAAATTAAACATTAAATGGTTTAAAATAGTGGTAAATTATGGAAACATTTATGAGAAAAAAATATAATATTAAAAACTTTTTTAAGAACATTTTCTAATAGGATTTAAGTGTTGTAATTAAAAAAACAAACTGATTAATTGAAACCAGACTTTGTTAAGAAAATCAGTTACTCCTTGGGAAGATTTGAGGGTTTTGTTGTTTTGCATCATTTTTGTGTCTAAAATCGTACAGCGAAAGTCGTTGAGAAATTTATATATTAGAAACATTTTTGCGAAAATATTTACAGACATTTCTTTACGCTCAAGATTTGTATAGAGAATGTCTGATTTTTATATTGCATTTTCTGCAGGCCGACATTTATTAGTTCGGCCATTAAGGTTTTAGGGGATATGATATAATTTAAATAATACAAGTTTTAATACAATATTAAATTATATTTGTTTCAAAAGATTTTCATAATTTGTGGTAAAAATTACTTTTTTTTTAATATAAATTGTTTTTTATAAACATTCTTCAATAAAAATTGAAAGTAATCATAAATTAATTTTAATAAAACCATTGAATTAAGCCTGCAATCCAATTTAAATCAGCTTTCAATTTCAATATTTACTAATATTGAATTTAATTGAAACTGAGTAAATGCCAACATAAATATGTATTTACAAAAAAATTGCATATCATGCATATTAATTTATGTACAAATCATTTTTTAAAAATATAAATAGAAAATAAGAAAAAAACAATATGCACGGCATATTGAGTGACTACTTTAGGCAAACAAAAACAGTCAAATGTAATCATAAAACTAATAAAGTAGTTAAAATTATGAACATATGAATAATGAATAATCACGACCACAATATCAAACAAAACAATAACAATTTACTTTAAATTAACATATTTTATGTTTGTATGTAAAACAATAGTAGTGTGAGTGAAGAAAAAAAATAATTTACAAAAAAAGTTTCACTTTCTATAGCTTTTTATATCAATATAGCAACCAAAAGCAAGTTATAACTACATATGAGGTTTTATTGACACACTCACAAGACTCAGACGTTCATACATAATACATAAGAGTATATCTACATGTATGTACTGGGTAAATAACTCTGATGGTAAAAATTTTTTGTTTTGAAATTTTGTTTTTAAATAAATATAAATGAGAAGGTAAATTTGTGTAATTTTACAAATTATATACAATTTTAATAATAGTGCATGGAATTTCTTACAGAAATGTTTGTTTTCTAAGTCTTTTGTTTTCAGTATTGAATAATTATGAAATTTCTATAGTCTCGGTACTTTTTAATTGTATATTTAAATACTATTTCCATATACTGAATTGAATGTTTGTAGTTTTTATTTTTTACTAATAGTAACATTGAAGAGTATTACCGGCCCAAAGTTTTATGCCGTATTTTAATGATAAAAAAGTGCATTTCAATTGCAAAAAGTAAGTAACTATCTTTCGAACATATTTGTGTCCATTAAGCTAGGAATCGAACACTGCACATAATGGGGTAGATTGAAAAGATTTCAAAAATAATTCAGCCATTTATTAAAACTTACAATCGTTGAATAAAGTCTGCTAATGTTACTGAAATTGGAAGATTTGTGCTGATAAATCTTATAAATATGAGAACAACAAAAATAAAACTGTTAAATATAAAAAATGTTTGTTAAATTTGAGTTGAATTTTAAGTTAATTGAAAATGATAATTTACCCGGTTTTGCTGAATATCTGTAAAAAATAAAAAAATTCACAGAAAACTAAAAAATGTTCGAGGTTTTTAAAAATTTATTTTTAATACGAATAAAACTACCCTTCAGAAATCAGCAGTTTATCATTTTTAACAAATATTTTGGATGATTTTAGCAGGATGGATTTCAATTTACATTCATATAAAGTAAAATTTTGTAATTATTACAGCTTTTTTTTTGCTATTTTTTGTATACTTATATTTAGAAAATATTTTGCTAAATTTTAATTTGCTAATTTTAACATGTTAAATTATAATTCTCATTTAACTAAAATTTAATTCAAAATTTATATTTATCGGGAAAAACTCTAATTACGATACATTTGCATTTTTTTCTTGTCAAAGGAAATCATCAAGGGACGACGTTTTTAGAATTACTGGAGCTATTTGTTAAATTAATTTACAAACTCAATGAGGAACTTTATTCAAATCCTCAAATATCAAAGAAAATACAAAAAAAAATAAAGCAAAATTAAGGGGGTTACGTTCTTTCTCCTCCTCTTTTTCTCGTCTTTCTTAATGACCTTCTAGGTCAAACTTTATTCCAATCAACTCTTTTGCAGATGACAGCAATATTTGTCATCAATTTTCCTTCGATCGTATGCCAGGTCTTCCAGAAGTCGGTGGCAGGAGACAGATTCTAAATGGTACACTTAATTTGGACCTTTTGACAATATCAGAGTTGGGTCTTCTAAATAGGGTAGAATTTATTGCACGTAAGCCCCTATGTTGTGTGATGACTAATAAGGATGTGGACTCTTTAACATGAGACTCATAAATTCAGTGTGATGTCCTTTGGAATACATTTTTGAAATGTCGAAAGAAGCATTCAAGTGTCTTGGTTTTGAAAAACGTTATAAGAAGTACTTCACCCCTGCCAATATTCTTACTATCTACACCACCCATATACTGCCGAAAACGGAATACAACTCCCATATATATCAATGGCGGATCCAGCCCTTGCTTTTGGGAGGGGGGGGGGGGGGTTAATTTTTAGTTTTTACACTAACAAGAATTTATTTTTTTTGTAAAACTTACCTTTCTATTAATTACAACTTTTTGCTTCTTTGGTTCGAAATCAATAATACCAAACAGCTGATTTCTAAATAATTTTCATATTTCGGAAATAAATGTCAATAACAAGTGCAGGAAGGAAATCTAACAATACAAAAATAATTTTTATATTAAAATCTTATTTGTATTTAAAAAATATTAAATAAGAAAGTTCTCAAACTAAAAGCTTTGACATGTTTATTATCTTTGTTGCTTTAGGATTTCACTACTAGATGCATTCCCAAACCAAATCGTAGTCTTATTAAGAGTTGTCACTATTACAACTTAGATGTATTAGATTATTTTTATTATTCGTAATAGGTCTAAGACCTCATAAAGTATATATATTCGTGATCCTTATGCAATTTTAAGTCGATTTAGCGATGTCTGTGTGTTGAAATGGCGATCACGACGCGAAGACGCAAGCGGAGATGTCTATTTTTATCTAGATTATTGGATATCCTTCCGAACAGTTTGCTATTAAAAATGAATAAAATCGGCCGAGCGGTTAAAAAGTTATGAGTGAGAATGTGAAGACACCTTTAAATTTTCCATACAAATTGTTGTATTTTAGCACAATTTCATAGTAGCGACTGGTACATAATATATGTTCTCATATTTTTTCACCAGTAGCTTAGAATAATAGTTTTTATTCACCTCAAATATTTTTCACCTCAAAAAATTTTTTTCACCACTAAAATTTTTTTCACCACAAAAAATTTTTTTGCCTTAAATTTTTTTTACCTCGAAAACTTCTTTTACCTCTAAAATTTTTTTCTTAAGAAAGAATAAAAATTCCTATCTTTGAGTACAAACAAAATAGTTTTTATACTCAGAATTAGTTCATATCTTTCCTAAGTAATATTTCTTGATTTTAGGAAAAAAACAAGTATATAAAATACAAATTTAAGAAAAACAATTTAGTTTTAAGAAATATTTTTTAATAAAACTAAGTTTATTTCAAAAAAATAGAACATAATTCACTGCCATTTTGTTCAAAAAGTTAATCTAACTTAAGATGAGAAAATACTTGAACATAATTTGTGTTCATTTTTTTGCGAGTAGTTAAATAAACTAAATCTTAGAAAGTAATTTCTAAATTCCGGTTTTAAGTCTACCACTTTCTAATTTTTAAGAATTGTTTTCTAAAAATTAGTTCAGACAATTAAAAACAAAAAGTAATAATTTTTTTCTATGTTATACTCGTAATAAAAATTGATTTGGTTTTAAAAATTTATGAACTAAAAAATTTTCATGAACTAAGGTGTTTAGATAAAGTTTACAAAATTTAAAGAAAATATTTTTTTTTTAAATAAAATTTTTCTAATTTTTGTAAAATTATAACCTTTGGTATAGGATTTTTCCTTAAAATTTCTTCAGATAAATGAAAAGCAAAAAACTTAAGTAAATTCAGTTTTTGTGGAAAACGTTTAATTTATTTTCAATATTAAAAAAAAACACATACTAAATTCAAAACAAACTAGTAAATTTTCCTAATTTCAAAGAAAAAATTATTATTTCAGGAAACACATTAAAGTATCCATTAAAAAAATTATCGCGCATAATTGTAATTTTTGGTTCGTGATCTTGCTTAAGCATGAATCAAAACTCGCTCACATGCTAATCTGTAATCTTAAAAGCCTTTTATATTGAACTAAAATTAGCTTAAAATATAATTTAAAATGTATTATGTAATATTCCCTATAATCGACGCTTGGCTTATAAAACTTTATATTTATCAAGACACTACAACTATATTATTATTATTATTATTATTATTATTATTATTATTATTATTATTATTATTATTATTATTATTATTATTATTATTATTATTATTATTATTATTATTATTATTATTATTATTATTATTATTATTATTATTATTATTATTATTATTATTATTATTATTATTATTATTATTATTATTATTATTATTATTTTCAGTTTATAATAAAAAAGTCAAAATTTGTATATGTCAATTAAAGTTTAAGCTGAAAAATAAACTTATGATCTTTTCCATTTTCCAATAATAACAAAAAATGTAACTATGAAATTTTGTATTTTTGCAACAATTTTCTTAAAATAGATAATTTAAGAAGACAAAAGACCCCCAGTGTTCCTTAGCCATAGATGCCGTGTGTCACTTTGTAGTTCTCTCGAGAAGAACCATTAATTAACTACGAAAAGAATCTGACTTTGTCAGGACATCCGTGTTTACCTGTTTGCTAATGAAATTTAATTTTATTTTAAATACATGAATAATTGAATTTAATTAAAAATTGAATAATTAAATTTAATTACAATAATTGAATATAATTAAAATTATTTAAATAATTGAATTTAATAAAAAGATAAAAATGTATAGCAACCTTATTAAAAGCAGAGTCTCACAAAACAGAAGTCTTCTAAAAATTGGAAAATACTTACACAGTCAGAGTAAAGTACTTTAAAATATATTACCTTTACCATAGAAACAGTTTCAAATTTATAAGAAAATTTTTAAAAAAATGTAAGGATAATTTTTATTTCAAAAAGTGCTAATTAATTTGATGTTAGAAAACATTTTCTTAGTTTTTTAGTGAAAAAATTATCAATAAACTTAAATAAAATAAAATCAAGGGAACATTTCCCAACTAAATGTAAAATTTAAGATGATATATAAACTAATTGGAAGGAAATTTTGCTATTTTTTCTAACAAAAATTTAGTTCTCAATAGGAAAATTTTTCTATAATTTAGAAACTTTGAACAAATTTTAAGTAAAAATTCAAGAAAAATTGTATAAAATTTTACGTAAAAAGTGTCTTTGGTGTCGTTTTGATTTAAATTTTTCTCCAAATAAGTAAATTTTTATAAATTCTGGTTAATTTTTTTGGGTGTAGGAAATATTTATATTTAATTTATCTCAAAATTCTTAGCTAATTAAAATTGTGAGAATAATGTACTCATATAGGTAATATTTTCTGTTCGTTGAATTTTCGACTACTCGTATTTTTGTGGACTTTTTTTTTATGAGTGAATATATAAAAAGTTAAAACTGCTTTGTGTTCACCGTGTCGCATAATAAATATTTCTAGAAGTTTCCTTGTGCGATAACTCAAAAATTAGATCTTAAGCAGAAACAATTACAAAATTTTGGATCCTCCCATGCCAAAGTTACTCATAATACAAAATCAAAATCGAGGGTACAAATCCGTAATTTACATAAAGCAATATTTAAAACAAAAACATAAGAACTTGCGATTTTTAAATGAAAAAAATTGAGAAAATAATAACCGTACTGTTTATTGGCTTCTGATCGCTATAATTTTAACAGAATAATAACACTTACATCCTATCCTGCCTTTCAAAGACTTTCATTGCCTGATTTATTAACTGTTCTTTAAATTTATTAAAAAATTATGAATTTCACGAATTTTTCGATAATGCATTTTTTTAAGCAACTTTAATTATCCATAGATAATGTGCCGAAAACCTGCTAACTTGCTTAAGTACAAATTCATTGCATAGTTTTTATATTCATTCAATACTGAAAAACGTAGATTTTGTCATTTAGAGTTTAAAAAATAATTAAAATGCTAAATCTTTAATATCTCAGTTTAAAGACAATTATATTTATAAAACTTTCAATATAAACCCTTCATATGTTGTTTTAGACAAAATATATTCTTTATCATATAATTTTTTTTAAACAAAATAATTTTTCCGAAAAATAGCATTGATCGAAAAGCAAAAATACGTCGAATAGAGACATATCTCTGATATATTCCCACAGAAAAACAAAATAAACACAAACGATAAAATTAAAATATCAAGAAACCTATACCATAATTTAATCAATAAAATAAATTTAAATACAAAAAATAGGCCAAATTAGCTGTAAAATTATTACATAACATAAAATTTATATATTTTGTTGATTCAAATTGGTTTTCTAACTGTTATTTTGAGCGGATGACAGTGGGAAAATGTAGCTGGCTATCAAGTACTATTATTTAAAACTAACGTTAATAACGATCATGCTGTTATAAATTTCCATAAAAGAAAATCTTAAATTACATAAATTATAAGAAAATTGATGAAACGATAAAAAAATAAACAAAAGACTTAAGACACGAACTTTTATCAATGAAAATTCACACCCATAAAAAAAGGTAAAACATAATTTCAGAATGTTTAACGATGGTACTTACAATTAATATTTTTGAAATTTTAAAACGTTTATCCATATTTATATATTCCATAATGAAGTTATTGTTATTAGTTGTTGTTATTATTGCTAACAATGTAAACAATAAATTGAAAAGCAATAAAACTTTAATACAACAAGAACTGTTTAACTACATCAACAAAAAAAAAAAGAACACTTGATTGTTTTTTGTTTATAATTAATGAAAATAAAGATGTTTTTATAAATATATATTTCGATAAATATTAGACGATCAAACGCGGTCTCTCAATTAAGAAAACTTCTTTGTAAATTGTAAGATAAGCTGTCATCATTTGAAACTTTTTAACTTTTGTATTAAAAATTCTTTTTTAGTGATATTTTTTATATATCAATTTTATAACGTTTTTATTTAAAAGTGTTTATTAATTTTCACAGCACGTATTTAACATGAACTGAAAAATAAACAGAACAATTTTATTTTATTTCAATTTATGTAAAGAAAAAACTTTCACAAATTTATTTAGAAAATTTTTTTATAATTTGAACTTTTTTTAATTTACAAAAAAAAATGTATTATTTAATTATTGTAAACTTTTTTCCACAAAATTTTGTATTCTTTTGTTTTTCATTTATATTTATTTTTCTTACAAAAAGTAAAATTTACGTTCACACGCTTTGCACTCACGATTACAACTGTTTAGTCTGTCAGGTTTTTGTTACTTGTTAGCCAGTAGTGTTGTCTACTACGACAATGACGAGTACTATAAACAAACACCCAAAACATCCGACAAGCATCCCGAAACTATTAAGCCAACTAACAAAACAACCGATAAACCTACCAACCAGTCATTCATCGTTTTTGGTAGTGTTTGTAAACCATGGTTTACAAATACTTTTTTTGCTGCGATTTATGTTTTAGCCAAAACGTTTATGAGAGCGAAATAAGCAAACTTTTTTTTGTTAATTTTTTTTCATGTTGTTAGCATGACCACCAAACACGTCTTTTAGTTACGTTTTTATCACGTTGAATTTATGTGTGTGAATGACTTACGTTAGTAGTAATCGTAGTTGGGTTTGTGGTGCCTGGTAAGTTTTTTTTTATTATGCTTCTCTTTGAGTGTTGAAAGACAGTATTGGAAAAAAATGTAAACATAGAATGGAGAAGGTTACCTAACCCAACATATAGCACAATTCTTTGTGGCAAAGAATGTTATGTAGAAGAAGATAATATTTCCAGATAACGTATACATATATTCAGCTTTCCAAAAATAAAACGGCTAAGAAGGAATGAATAACAAGGTTATAGACGTTGATAGTCCGACGTCCAAACTGTTGAAGTTGAGCATTGAGTTGTTTCATCTTATTTGCATGCCTCGAGCTTTTTTAACGTCGTCTACTCATATATATTTTTCCCAGAATTTTTAAAACGAATTATTAAATTTTTATAATTTCTCTTTTTTTGAAAATGACGATTTATATCGCCAACACTGGGAAATAGTATTTATAGATGAATTTTTGTTTTGTTTCAACTAAAGTTTCTTCAGTGTTAATTCAGAAAAAATTTTAAATTTGAATACAAAAAACACAGACTCAATAAATACAGGTTTTGAATTTCCTGCGATGACAATTTTTGCATGCGTGTTATTGCAAATATTTTGTTTTCCAGTCAAAAACAGAATTTATTTTTAAATAATTAAAGAAACAAATTATCGATTCAATAAAATGTTTTATTTAATTTTTTTTGGCAACTGTAATAAAAAAGTTATTAAATTGAAGCATTAAAAGTTTCACTAATTTCTTTATTTTCCAAAATAAAAAAAAAAATATTAAAACTTAAGTTTTTTTAAAACAAAGTACAAAAAAAATGAATAAATAAATAACATAAACATATTGCAATCATTTTTATATAATAACAATTTAAATCTCGCTTTTATTTTCGGATAAATACTGTTGGAACTACAGCTGCTGCCAAAAATTCTGTAGAATATTTTAAATGCAAAAACAAATTTACTGGCCAAATAATATACTCTGTTAAATATTAAACAATTTATTAAACTAACCATTTAAATTTAAGTTATAATCTTTAATATTTTATCCCTTTTCTCGAAACACTTTCTTTGTTTGTAACACCAAACATACGCAAACAACCGCACACAGATTTAAATGAATCTAAAAGAGGGATAGAAAAGATGATGTACTTTTTTGATACTATTTAATAGGGGTGTTCACGTGACACCAAATTTCGTAATTCATGTTAATCACGCGTAAGCCAAAATTTGAATTATTTACGTGACCATGCATGACTCGTGCGTGATTTTGGTAGTGATTTTTTGTGACTATTCCGTGTGTTCGTTCTTTTATTTTTTTTTTATTTTTATACGCAGCATGACTGTTTTTTCTTTATGTATTAATACCATGTTTCTATATAGCAAGTAATTTCTCAAACAGACAAGCTGTACACAAACAAGTACGTAAGCGAATGAGTTTTTATAGTACACTTGTCTTACTTACGTTTTGTTACGTTGTTTTTTTATATTGTCAAATTATATTATTGCCATAGTATATAGTTTTGTATTTTGTTTACTTTTTTATGCTAAAACACAACTCTTTCATTACTAAATGGCAACTCTAGTACAAATATAAACGAACAGTTACTTTTTATTTACAAAAAAAAGTTAATTTATATGAATAATTATTTGTGAATAAAATTTATTTATTAAAAAAAAAATAAAGGAAAAAAATGTTTCCATCTATTCAATTGAATTTTGATAGTGATTCAAGTGACGGTGATGGTGTAGACATTCGTTTATACCGCAGAAATATCCGATATGCCTTAAATGTATTGGATCTACCGCAAGAGAGGTGAGTAAAAACAAAATTTAAGTTCTTTTCATTTATGTAATTTTTCAGTTTCATTGCTACATTTCGCATCAACAAGGAAGTTTTTTCAATGATTCTTAATGAAATGCAGCCAAGATTAGATGAAGAAAACAACAAAAAAAAAACTAATTAAATTCTATTTTGTGATACACACAATTACTTTTTTTTACTTGTATGTTTTTGACAGTATGGACAATTAAAATTGTTATGTAGAAACCGCAAAAAGAGTTACACTTACGTTTTCACTCAACAAAACTTGACATTTGTATTATAGAACCGCAAACTAATTTTTAATACTCAATTGGGCAACATTTTTGAGAAACTTGTTATCTAGAAACATGTCATAAGTCTGGTAAGTTCTGGACCGTCACTAAAAACGTTCCATATTTTTTCATACAAATTAACAATTAAAACGCGTCTAAATTGCAGTTTTGAAATATAATTTATTGTATTTTATTTTCAAAACGTTTTTCTTATTCTCTTGTTTTTTGTTTCTAAACCTTTTAACAAAGTTCTCGCATTTTAAAAACTTTTGAACATGTGATGTAATTTTACTCATGTTTTTAACGATATTCTATGGCTCACATGTTTTCTTTGCGTACAAGCGAGTGAACAATGTACTATAAACCAGCTAGATTGTTCGTTTCTAAATTTTTATAAAAATAATTATTTCTTTTTATTGCTTTTATAAAATTAAAATGAAAAAGCCAAAAAAAAAAATTTGGTCATTAGTAAGGGAAGGAGACATTGGAGAGACAGTTTATGCGGTTACCATCGTACGTCGTTATTTTGGACGCGTTTTCTCTCACAGCAACAATTGTTGTACATCGCGCTCTTATTCTGAGCCGACACTTACATTGGACGGAAATCTATGAATGTTTTCATTATATATATGAAGTTTCTCATATATGAATTATATTTGGTTGGAGTTCAGATCATATTACATATTTATAAATTGTTCAAATACAAAGAAACATGAAAATTTTACTATTAAATTATAGAGAATAAAATTGAAAAAATCGATAAGAGACAGTAGTATAGAATACAAGTATTTTCTGTTATCGCTACACAACCATCCTCAGTATCCATGCTCCCTTTGGGTTAATACTTAATGATTGTCTACTTTATATTGAGTGTTGAAACAAATTAACAAACCCGAAGTCAACTCACAATTAGACTAACATCAAAGAAATTTAAAAATTTTGTATTTATCCTCTATTTTTAGAGTTTTTGTTTTGAACTTAAGGTATTCAATAAACAAAGCTTATGAAGCCGTTAATTTCAAAAGTTCGTTCTAGTAAATGTTTAAATCTACAACATAAATCCATTTTGTTAGTTAATGATTAGGCAATATTTTTGAATTATATTTTTTTTTTTAACTGTATCCTGTGTGAGCGATAAATGAATTATGTTAAGTTGGATTTTAGATCATATAATATTTTTTTTTTAAATTGATCACAAACATAAAACCTGTTTTTCATAAATACGATAAAGCTTTTTCCCTGAGTGTATATTCACATTCTGTTGGTTGCATGTTAGGACTTGAGATTTTTTAATGACCCCAAAAAGAATACATCCCTTAACTAATTACTGTTAAATTAAGAGAGTTAAATATGTTAACACTCTACTCTCATTTTAACATTTTCTCAAGTTTATATTATTTTGTTCGATTCTTCGCCATAAGCACCTCTTATGACGTTTTCATATAACTTTGTTTCTTCTGTATGTCTTGTATGATTTTAGTGTTCAGTTTCGTTATTAAACGCATGCTCGAGCCTCTTCTTTTAGTAGGTCAGTAGTGGTCTTCTTCATGAGCAACAACTTCATATGCTACAATACCATAACAGCAACAACAACAATAGTAATATTAGCAACAACACATACATACATGCAATAGTTATTAATGTTTGTTTGATTCTGCAATTTCTTTTCTAGTTAAATTAAAATAAAAAAAAAATAAATAAAGAAATAGAGAAATAAGAAGACGATGATAAACGTTGGTTAATGTCTGCAGTAAACGTGTTGTATGTACTTATGTTGCGTTGAATTGAAACTTGTGTAATTTTCATTTTACACTTTTCTTCATTTTTTACAGCACATAATATTTTTAACTTCTAACAAAGTTTAGAATTGAAAAAGAAGCGATATTTTAAAGATTTCATTTATCGTCAATATTAAGATTTGTTTTTTCTGTTATGAAGAAAAATTTAAATCCCAGACTTTTTGTTAAATTACTTTTCGTTTGTTTCATCACATGTTTTTTTACAATGGGACTTAGGGCTATAAATTTGACAGGCCCAGAAATTTAACATTATTTAAAATTAAAAATATGTGTTTCTCAAATTTCGTTTCATACCAAAATAAAGCTAACTAGCCAATTGTAGTTGGTCTCTGAATTCAGGGTTCGAAGACCACTCGTGCTACAGCCATTTCTTGGACTAGACACTCACCAAAAAAAGTCTGTAATGGCAAGTGAAAATTTTGCTGTTATTAAGGGAAATTTTGCTAATTTGAGCCCAGCGGTAATTTTTTTGCTTATTTAAGCAACACATGTCGGCTGACGTGTTGTAAAGTGAAATTTAAACCCGATTTGCTAAAATCAGCAAAAAAAAAATATAATAATATTAATATTAGTAAAACCAAATTAGTAAGTGCTACAAAATTTTAGTAAATTCCTGTAAACTCAACGAATTGTAAAATATAGCAAAATTTTATTTATAAAAAAAACATTGTTAAAATGCACAAATTAACTCAATTATTTTCTTTTGAAATTTTTTTTATCGAGCAACATTTTTTAATTTATTTATTTTTTTCAAAAAATATTTTAGACAAAATTAAAAAAAAATCAAACATTAATGAATTTATCGTTTTGTTTAAATTGCTAGTTTTTGTTTTGACAAATATTTTAAGTACATTTTTTTGATTTTTAGGTCAAATTTTAATTTTTTAAGGGTTGAATTTTAGAACTAAAAAGTTTTTAGTCCTATTTTAAGTGGATATCCTATTTTTGGACATGAGTTGGTTAAGAAAAGTATCTTCACTTCTGATCCCTTTTTTAGCCTATGTAATTATTTTAATTATTAGAAATAACATTTCCTTCAATATCCACTTTTTTAAAATTAGTAATTTTTTTTTTGCTAATTTTAACAAATCGGTTTTCAAAAATTTGTAAAATGATTTTAGAAGTTAGCAACAAAAATTTGTAAATATTCTGTAAAAATTCTGTAATTTGTAAAATGTGAATAGCAAAAAAAAATTACTTAATAATCATTTTTTTACTAAAAATTAGTAGAAAAATAGTAAAGTGGGACATCGATCTCATGAGGAAAAAGATAAAGGTTCTGGTTAGTGTGAACTCGATCGACACTTTGATAGTAACTTACTGTTTAGGGTTACTGTATCTCAAAACTAGAGATCTTGGAGTAGGTACCCACCAAAAACATGTTATCAACAAATTACCAGCCTATTTACAGGCTTAATTATTTTTTTTTCGGGATGTTCAAAAAGTACTGGGTTCTTATAACTTTTTGGCTGTTTGTAAGCGAGATGGTAATGACCTTCCATTACTTTGTGTTTTTTTCTGTAGGTGAGAATTTAATGACCACTCATTACTTTTGGGACATCGCGAACAAAAGTAATTAAGCAAGTAAATAGGCTGGTAAATAGTAAATACCATCCTTTTGATGGGTACTAACGAGATAAGTTACTGGAAATTTATTTTTATTTTATTATACAATTTTAAACAATGTCCTTAGGGCAAAATATGGCTGACACACAACTCAAAAATTACTGACACATTAACATATATTGTAATTTTCTTAGACGAGTATTTGAATATCGGAATATATTTAGAGGAAGATTTAAATCTTTTGCAGTATTTTTGTTTCTTAATAAAATTATTTAATATTTTCGTAGTAGATGATTCAATTAAGAGTTTCAGATTTTTGGCTCAAGGATTTCATTAAGGGGCCCTTGCTCTTTAGAGGACATCTTTTCTATGTAGGAAATTAGAAATTTCTTGGTTGCACTCGTTTTAGCTGGGTGATTTTAGCTTATTGTCCACCATTTTATCTTATTTGACACCGTGTTTCCTAGAAATTCCAAACAGGTTTTCTATACTTTTCTATTTTGAGTCACACTCCAGAGAATACAATTATTAATCTAATTTTTTACTACACTCTTATTTGATATTCCAAAAAGTTACATATCATTTAATTCGTCCACACCAAAAATGTTATAAATTTTAAAAATCAGTTTTCTGGCAGTTCACGGCCATCGCCGTGAAAAACATCAAAATTATCGTCTAATTGGATTTCTACGCCTTAGTTGCAACCTTCATGCTAAAATTCAAGCTCCTAGTTCCAGCAGTTTGAGCTGGGTAATCATTGAAGCACCTTTACCCTTGTTAATCACATTAAAACCGAGTTCTTATATAAGCCGAGTTCTTATTTAATTAGCTCATACACAAAGAAAAATATATTTTAAGTTTCAGGTTTCTTTCCGCAGGGGTTTGGGAAGGATGTTAAGAGGGAAACTATTTATTGTTATTAGTCCTCTCTTTTTTAATTTGTCTACCTCAAAGCAAGAATTTTAATGCGAAAGTTTCAAGATCTAGTAGTTTTAAAATGTCCCGATAGCTGCTAAACGGTACTTTAGCTGACACATTTGTTGTTGTTTCCAGTATAAAATTTGAATATAACAGTTTGTTAAATTTTTTAAATTTAGTTTTACCCTAGCTAAAAATTGCAAAAACTGAAAAAAAAAATTGAAGGTTATGCTTTACAAACCACTTTGTTCATTGCTCCCAAAGTATTCGTTAGTGTATTTTTAATGCTTTTTTAGATGTAATTCTGAACAACTTCAAAAAATCATTTATTTTATTGCTTCCAAAGCATTTTAAATTTTTTTAGAAGTAATTCTGAACAATATCCAAAATATCAAAATATTAGCATTATTACTCTATGTTATTTTCAATCAGATCATCGTGGATTCGAATTCTGGCTGGACCAATTTTTTTTTAAATTTTGATTAATTTGTTTAAATTCAATATTTCTTTAGGTTGGGTTAGGTTGGAAAAGAGGAATCGGAAGTAAAGATACTCTTTACAACCGACTCATTCCCAAAAATTGTATATTTATTAAGCCAGAGCTTTTTGTGCACTCACATGACTATATGTAGGTTCGAATTTTACTTATGATCGGACCACTCCTTTACGTGGCTGACTACAGTCAAGGCAAGACTTCCAAACAAAACCTTTGGCTTACTTAAGTATCAAACAAGTCTCAAACAGGGCAGGTTTTAAAATTTTAAAAAATAAATATATTTAAAATTGCTTTTGTGTACGCACTTATGAAAAAAAAATATGCAGAAAATAATACTGAATTGCAGTGAACTTTTTTCACTTATTTACAATAATAAGTTCTTCTCTTGAAGATACAAAAAGAACAAAATCGTATTAAAGAATAACTCAGCGGTAGAAGCCTAGACTAGCAATATTGAAATCGCAAGTACGATACCCTGTGGCGGCAATAAAAAAATTAAAGAAATAATAAAGAATAAATATATATATTTTTTTTTAATTTCAATTGGTGAAAAAGAGTTGCCTTCGCACTCGTGGGAGTAGAAGTACTCCTCTGCTATGACAACACTATGTTAAAATCATAAGAGTTTCTGTTAAAAAAGTAAATCTAGATCATTAATTGCATTGCTGTTGTTGAATCTATTTTTTTTTTGCCGTTTTTATTTTAAGTTTCAGGTTTCTCTCCAAAGCGGCTTATACAGGCCATTAAGGGGGAGACTTTGTTGAAACTCAATAACTTCAAAAAAACACTTCTTATTCGATATCTACGCCAAAGTAGGAACCTACATGTTAAACTTCAAGTGCCTAGCTCCATTGGTTTGGACTGGGTGATATTGAGATAATTTAAGGATTTCATGCAAACTTCCATAACGAAATCTAAAATTTAAGTTTATAAAATATATCGGCTTCTTAAAAAAATAGAGATGGTATGATATAGAGAAAGTAAATGCCAAAGAGAAGAGAAGTTTATAGCAACTTGGACTTCTTGTATGTACATTACAATTTGGCAATATAAATCGAACTCAATACAGCTAATCCCATGTTATTATGACATAACTTGACTGACAACAAAAAGAAAATTTCTCGTGTTCAACTTAAAAAAAATAAATGCTTGCTTGGTAATGTGTGTGGGCGCTGTATTATCAAGCAAATTCTGAAGAAAAACTTTGGCTTTATGTACAAAATTCTGAAAAATTCCAGAACTATGTTAGCTTAATTTCTAGGTTTTGAGCATTTTTTATTACACTTTGGCCCACTGTGTGTCGGCTTTTTTTTGAACCGGAAAATAAAAATATGTTTGAGAAAAAATAACAATCGTTTAAACATCTTTTTCACATTATTGCAAAAAAAAAAAAAAACTGCTGATGCTGCTGCAGAAAAAAAATTCGTTAAACCGTCTAGTCATTTGGAGTGTGAGATGATGATGGGATGGATGTTGTATGTAAGTATAAAAATTTCGACATGTCTTAAGTGCAAAATTGCAATTGTAAATAAATACTCGTTTCGTTTGTTTCGCGTAAGTACTTTGGCTAATGATAAATTGTTTGTTTGGTTTTTTGTTGTTGTTTTATAGTCTCCTGTTTATTTAAACATATTTAGTGGGTTGTAGGTTGTTACATCGTTTGTTTCTTTTTTTTAGTTAAGGTTTTCTTAGTGTTTTATTTGGAATTGTTATTGCGGTGTTAGAAATCGGTGAGAAACTTAGAGAAGTTGTTTTATTTTACATTGATGTTGTTTGGTTTTGTAATAAATTGTTGTAAAATTTATGCCAACAGTTATGCACCTTTAAAAATAAGAAAAATAATGTATAAGTCCTAATAATTTAGGAATTATTAAATATGTATATTTCAATTTGAAATACCTTGTCGAGGAAAATAAAAATTTTTCATATCGTCAGTTTTGGTTTGACCCACTGCCCACTCCATACTTATATCCTTCTCAAAATCTCGTATCATAACTGAGATAGATAACCGGGGTACCGATTCTGAATGTGTGAAACTGTGAAGTGATACAAATTTCCCCTACTTTGCAAAGAATCCGATTATTGATTAAGCTTTTGCGAAAACTATCTGTCAAAATTTTATCATATGAGTTTTTTTGCTTCACCAAATAAAAGTTCATGAAAAAATGTGAGTGTTGTACTATTTTACAAACATTGTTAGCGACTTCTTTTTAAACTGATTGTTTTTTAACATTTTATATATTTTCTAATATAGTTTTTTTGATATAATTACAAAATTTTTAATTTTCAAAGGATTAGAGAATTTATAAAAACAATAATTACATTTTTATTCTAAAAACAATAAACGCTAAAATCGCATTCGAAAAATCCATGTTTGCAACACTACCCTCGACGATCAGGTAGGCTTCGCGGTTTACTCCAGGGACCTACAGCTGAGTATTGCGCGGAGACTGCTGAATCACTGTAGTGTTTTTCAGGCTGAAATTCTGGCCATTAGGGAGGTAGCGGAGTGGCTTAGGTATAATGTCCTCACAACGGTGATGATTAATATATTCTCTGATAGTCAGGCTGCAATTAGATCTCTGGATTCTGTCTTCCAGGATTTGACATCAGCCCTGAACTGTCGCAGATCTCTTAACGAGATGGCTCAGCAGTTCAGCATCCGTGTTATTTGGGTGCCGGGCCACAGAGACATACCAGGGAACTGTAGGGCAGATGAGCTTGCAAGACTTGGGACTACCTTACACATTCCACACGAAATGGAATCTGTGGGCATGCCTCTGGCCACTTGCAAGTTTCGGCTGCGGGAGAGCGCTTATGGGTTGGATAGAGATAGGTGGGCCTCTGTCCGTGGTTGTATTCGTTCCAGACAGATGTGGCCCCGTCTGGATAGGAAGCGCACGCACAGATTGCTGTCACTGTCAAGTCCCGATATATCCCTACTTGTGTCCGTCATGACGGGACACTGTTTGATTGGAAGGCACGCAGTTAGGTTGAGGGTTGCGGCTAGTGACTTTTGCAGAAGCTGTGGTGACGAGGAGGAGTCTGTGGAGCACCTTCTCTGCACTTGTCCTGCCCTGGCTCGCAGGAGGGGGCTGCATTTGGCTCATATTTCTGCCGACTTAGGGGCTTTTTGAGGCAATCGGGATGGTTCGACGGGGGAAGCTAGTGATATAATGTTTACTAGCTTCCGTGGTATCACAAGGGACTTTATAGTCTAAGTGAGTCTGATTGGCAGGCTACCACTTCTACCTAACCTTACACTACCCAAAAGCATAAAGGCATATAAAGACATTTATTTATATTATTTATTAATCCATATTATGATTGTGATATAATATTTTTTAAAGAAAAAAAATATTAATATAAGTTATTTAATAGAACTTTGCTTTAAAACTCACGGAACAATTGAAATGAAATCAAATTGACAGATATTCATCATAACAACATTTTTTTTAATAACGAGAATGGGAATCGCTCAAAATGAAAACATGAAGTGAAAAATAACTGCGAAGTGAAAATGATAAATTATTTATCACTTCACAAAGCAACTTCATTCGGACTTTGATCTACCTGCGAATTTTGCATACAAAAATTGACTTTATGGCTTATGGGTTCTTAAACTCATTCCGAGATCGATTTGTAAATTTTACTGTGAAAAGGAAGGGAAGAAAATGTAAGGCAAAAGTAAAACACGCCCCTTAAAAATGAAGCTGCCAAAGAAGCAGTTAAAGCATCACTAATTTTCTGATAGTTTTATAGATAAATTTAACATTGGTGTGTCATAGGATGAAAGTATTCAAATATAGCTACTACCATTACTCATACTTTATTTAAGTTTTGATGAAAATTTAATTCATAAGAATGTAAAAAAATAAATTTAAAGAATCGAATTTTATGCATTGATATAGAAATAAACTTTATTAGAACAAATAATTCTGCATTAGTGAAATTGCATATTTGGGCAACTTTGAAACATTTTTCAATAATGTTAATGAAATTTTTTGCAGATTTAAAATGTTTTTAGATAATTTAAAAACTGGTAGGACAATTTTGAAACATTTTTAGACAATTTTAAAATATTTTGAAACAATTTAAAATAATTTTTGGAAAATTTTAAAACCTTTTTGTGCAATTTGAAATAATTTTTACACAATCTTATAATAATTTTGGCTTATTCTAAGACATTTTTACACAATTTTAAATATTTTGGAAAATTATAAATTAAAACTGAAAATGGTGTAGTGTTAAATAAAATGCACAGCTTGCATCGTCATAACTACTTAAGGCTAAAAAATGCAAATAAAAGGCTAAGCTAGTTTCAATTAAAGGATCAATAAATTTGTTTTACTTGATTTTTCAAAACTTATTATAAATTTATTATAAATTCTTATTATGAATTCTAACTTGCATTAAATTTTAACCAAAAATATAAAAAATGATTTAATAGGAAATTTATAAAAGTTCATCAGAACTTTTTTCTCATTAAATTTTTTGATTTTGAATGATCAGAAAACAAATTTGAAGAATCCAGAAATGTTTACTAAATTTTAGGAAGCAATGATAGAAGTTATAGCCCAAAAATTACAACTTTTTTTTTTCTGGGCAGTTAATAATTTGACTTCTGTTAAATGAACAGAACCAAAACTGTTAAATTGTTTTTGAGAATCATACAGTACTTAGTCCTTTAAAATTAAACATACATATGCCACTACACAGAGAGAATTTTATTAGATGAGTTTTAATGAAATTTTTCGTAAACTATTGAAGTTTAATTCACCAAGTGAAGGAAACATTTTCTAAATTCGATAAAAAAAAAGAGACAATTTCTCAGTCCTAATTAATCAATTTGTGTCAATAAAAACTCCTTTTGTACCTTTTGCACCCAGGGAAGGAAGCCCACCAAACTGCCATGTCCTGCCATTCCGGAAAAATGGATAAATACGTTAATGGGTAGTTATAATCAAAACAAATTCTAACTTTTTTTTTTATAAAATTTTAAATAAAACGGTTAAATTTTACATATTAAATTAATAACTTTAGAGCAGTCATTTTTTAAAAATATTTTAGAGTGTATTATAAATAGATTAAATTTAAATGAACTAGTGCCCACCATTACCCGGTTTTTTGGTCGACCGTTCTACCCGTTCAGACCGGTTTTAAAACGGGTGGACCGGTCTTTACGGTCCACTCGGTCTAGACCAATCGATCGAGTAGACCGGTCTACCCGGTTAACCGGGTTGTATTAATTTTTTCAAACGAACGATTTTGATACTTTTTTCTTTTAACTAAATAATAGAAATATTGATACAATTTATATAAATTTTATACAAATTTGGTGTCAGAATTATGCAGATTATTTTTGCAAAAAGACATTGGCATTTTCACATTAATGCATGACAAGTACAGGATTTTCCAAATTTAATAGCCAGTATGAGAATATTTTTTGTTCCACATCTTTTAAAAAATGTACAGCTCTAAGTCAGAATTACAGCTAGATTAGTTCTGCAAAGTTTTAGTCCATTCTGAATCAAGTCATAAAAACTGCGGACATGGGACCGAAACAGACCATTTTGTTTCCATATAAATGTTTGAAATATGAAGGACTTTTTCAATTCAAGAGCAAATATCGAAATATTTTTGTTCTACAAGTTAAAAAAAAGTTTACAGTTTCAAGTCAAAATTACGTCTAGAATATTTCTGTAATATTTTAATGGGATCGAAAAAGATCATGGCACTTTCATATAAATGAATGAAAAGCTTAGAACTTTCTTAATTAAATAGCCAGTTGTGGAATAGTTCAATCTTAAGTCCAAATTTTGTCTATAGTATTTTTACAAAATGTGATCCCATTGCCAGCAACGGTATAAAAAGCCGTTTATGGAACCGAAAAAGACCGTGCTCTTTCATATATAATACATAAATGTGTTCTATAGAAAATATGTAGGCATTTATAAACAAAAGATACGTTATTACCAACTTTGAAAAAAAGCTATTGATTTTTTTAAATTCTGTAGATCGGTTAACCGGGTAGACCAGTCTACCCGGTCGTCTGCTCTACCCGGTCGTCTGGTCTACCCGGTCGTCTGGTCTACCCGGTCCTGACCGTAGCCTCTAAAATGAACATTTATTAGAGAGCACGTTATTTTTATAGTTGTAAATACACTTCAATAAATGATGCATAAGTAATGGTTTTAACTACTATACACTATTAATATATATTCAAAATTTAATTTTAACTTTTGTAATAGTTTAGAAGGTGAGAATTATTTAAAATATCTCTAGTTTAAAAAGCTATCTACACAGCTAACTTAGAATATTTCATTTTTGTTTTTTGGTTTTCTTTTATTGATCTCTTGTAACTTCAACACTATAAAAAAAACCAGCAACTGTTTGAGAAAGAAAACATGCATTAAGCATGCAAAATTACACGATTTTGCACACAAATCTACCGACTTTTTTTTTTTGTTTTTGCAAAGTTGTAAATACTCATACGGAGAAAAAACTAATATTTATTGGTTAGTTATTCACATGTTGAAGCCAACCCAAATGAAAAAAAAAAAAACACCAAACCATGTGACAAACAAACCAAAATTTAGGAAAAAGCTTTTTTTTGTTTTTACCAAAGATTTAACACACAATGCATGTGATTTAAAATAAGTTGAAGCTCAGAAAACTACTAAAAATTTGTTCACACACAAACGCCGCCTAAAGGCAAAGAAGAGATGATAGTTTTCAGAAAAGGTAAATGAAAAAAGTTTCAGATATGTAATGCTTTCTTTCAAGCTGAAGATAACAAAAAAACATTTAATTTGATATTGGACCCACTGTAGAATACCCTATGCAATATTTTAATGGATTATCTTAATTATTTCTTAGCCAAAAACTTACAAGAAGGCTTTATTTAAAATAGCTTTTCCTGCATTTTTTATGAAATCCTTAAATTAACACTAATCGCCAGTATTGTTCTTGGAAATTAAATTTCGAAACATGAAAGGGTTCTAATTTATTTTCTTTCTTATCCCTAGTTTTCTTGCAATCGACTTTGGCTCTTCCTATAACAAATGTCTCATCTTTATTTAAGGATACAAAAAACTCTCTTACTTAAGACTGGTTAAAAGATGTCCGAGTATAAAATAGAAAATATAAAATAAAATATAATTCGTAAAAAACCGCGACCTAAAACTATATAAGAAATCCGTGAGAGTGAATGATGAAAATGCAGATTTTCTGGTCCCTTGGAATGTGTTTTTAGGTACAATGTTAAGTATAGAGTGAAAAAGTCTGCACTCTGGATTAAGAAAATATTTTAAAAGTTGATTTACACATTGACTACTCTTATATACTACACTCAGAATAAAAAGTTAGTAGAAAATTTTGTAAACGGTTTTTAATCTCACTTTACTATTTTTGAACTGATTTTTAGTAAAAAATTTATTATTCAGCAAATATTTTTGCTATTTACATTTTACAGAATTTTTACAGAAAATTTACAAATTTTTTTTGCTAATTTCAGAAATCATTTTTTGAAAACCAATTTGCTAAAATTAGTAAAAAATACTAATTTTAAAAACTTTATATTAAAGTAAATGTTATTTCTAATATATAAAACTTAGAGCTACAAATTTAAATTGCCTTAAAATGTTACAGAGATTAAAAAAAGAGATCGGAAGTGAAGATACCGACTTATGTCTAAAAATAGAACATGCACTTAAAATAGCACTAAAAAGTTTTTTTAGTTCTAAAAATCAGCCCTAAAAACAATTAAAATTTGACATTAAAAGTAAAAAAATTGACTAAAATATCATCAAAACAGACATTAGCAAATTGAAACAAAATGATAAATTCGTTTATGTTTTTACAATTTTCAAGCTTTTGATTTTTTTTGATAAAAAAATTAATTTGAAGTTTTGTACTAACCCAACAAACAATAAGTACAGTTAACGTACCGGTTTCGGTCCGTCATAAACGGAATCCCACTTCGTTTACGTACCGTTTTCTGGATCCGTAAACGGACCAGAAAACGGATTTTAAGGAACATCGAAACTGATTAGAATCCGTTAAAAGTCCGTCAATGACGGACCGTTTACGGACCGGTATATTGGATGAAAAACGGAGTTGTCATATAAAAGTCCGTCAATGACGGACCGTTTACGGATCCGTATTCCTACCGTTTTTTTTAACAAAAAACGGATTTGTTTAAAAGCATATTATTTTTACTTTTAATAGCAAACATTTTTTTTCTTTAAATTTATTTGCAAAGATATTTAAAATAAAATAACAAAACTTACAAACTAAATACAACAAATACCAAACAAAATTACAAGCAAATACCATATTTATCTACTGCTACAATTAGCATTTTTATTTTGCACACATTATCGTAAAACTTGTTTTCAATTTCATAAATACTTACCTGAGGGATATTTAAGTATTCGTTTTTGATAACTTAGCAATTCCAAAAGTAACGGAAGAAAAACTGATAAAAAACAGTGATCCGTATTTGACGGTACAGAAACAGATACACCAAAACGGAGTCAAAACAAATTGTTTTCGAAAATTCAATTATACGGTCCGTTAATGTTCCGTTTACGTACAATCTTTGACGGATTCATGAATCCGAAGACGGATTCATGAATCGGTACGTATCGGAAAGTCCGTAAAAATGTTTCTTGGAATTATTAATTACATTTAGTAATTTTTTTGCTGATTTTAGCAAACAGATTTCAAATTCCACTTTACTTTTTCTACAAACTTTATTCTACTACACGTCAGTAGACATGTATTGCTAAGATATGCAAAAAATACCGCTGGGCTCAAATTAACAAAATTTCGCATAATAACAGCAAAATTTTCAGTTGCCATTACAGACTTCTTTTTAGTTAGTGTATAACCAGGTTCTGGGAATATAAATTGCAAATTTTTTGTAAATTTTCTTTTTAAAATTAAAATACAAAGATCTATTAGAGAGAAAAAAGTTGAATTTGCTATATCGAGATATAAAAGTTTATTTTGCCACTCCAAAATTAAAAATGCAACTTTATAGTACTCTAAAAACTGGTTCTCCTAGGATTGCCACATATTTAAAATATGGAAAAGTTGTGTAATGTGTCTATTTCTGCAAAAAAGTCTGTGATTGTATTTCCCTGTATTCACTCTTGTGAATTCACAATAAATTTAAAAGTTCTCAATGCAAAAACTTCTCGCATCAGATACAGAAACGACACCACCTCAATATTGAAAAATAAAATTTTATTTTTTTAATTCCATTGTTATTTTATATGGAAAGTTATGACTTTCAGTCTTAAAACTAGATTCTGACAGTCACATATCGTCGCAGACAAGAATATATGTAAAGCGCTCTTTACATTGTCACATCCACTTTAATGGCTATCTGGTACATTTTAAAAGCATTAAAAAACTTTACAATAATAATTTTTTCTGTAGAATTAAAAGGAGAAATCAGATTTTTTGTAAATTCAGTTATTTTTGTCCTGTAGGAAAATGGTCTCAAAGTCAGTGATAAAAAAAATTTTAATCTAGTTGAGGAATTATGTTTTTCAACCACTCTAATGGTTATCTGGTGTATTTTAAAAGCCTTAAAAAACTTTACAATAACAATTTTTCCTGTAGAATTAAAGGAGAAAACAGATTTTAGGTAAATTCAGTTATTTTTGTCCTGTAGGAAAATGGTCTCAAAATCAGCGATTTTAGGCGCCAAAGACAATGGAAGAAGTTGAAATTTACAAAAAAATGTTCCAAGTAATCCTTCATTTTTATTGGAAAATTTAACAGACACAAATAAATCACCACACTGCCACAGTATCGTCCCATCCAAGGGCTCGTCAGTGGTTATATAAGTTTATATGTACTCGTAAATTGTTCAAAGTAATATTTTTGTTATTAAGAGGTTATAAGGCCATTAATATCGACATTCCAAAAATCTTTTTTTAAAAAACCTTTTAATTTATTAATGTAAAAATTTGTACATACTCGTAAATTATGGTAACTTTCAATTCTATTTTAACAATTTTTATTTTGTAAAATTAATTATATTAAAAGCCGATACAGCTGATGCCTGGAAGCACTTCTAAAAAAAGCCGTCTTGCAGTGAGCACAATGTCTGTAAACTGGATCATCTAAAGAGAAAGAACGAAAAATATTTTGATAATATAATGCATTTTTTTATAACTGATCGAAGAAATAAGCAAAGTAATAATTTTAATAAGCAAAAAAAAAAAAATAGTTTTTTAAGCCTTACACTCTTCAGATAATAAGTAGTTTTTGACTAAATAGTATTTTTTATTAAAACAGTTCTAAATTCACTCCTATTCTGCATTTATACTTTTTTTTTCAAGCGAGAAGGATGTGAAGTCAAAAATTTGAAAAAATTAAATTTTTAAAGCAGAAAACAATATTTAAAAATCGCCAAATATTTTCGCTCGGGCATACATTATTGATTATTACAAAGGTAGTTGAGAATCTTTACTTACTCCAGGACACAAAGGACACCGTCAGGACACGTTTTACGAATATTCCTCTTACTCAGAAACTAGCCAACAGTTTTTTTTTTAATTAAGTACAGGTAATACACTCAGACTTCGTAGTAATAAGAACTAATTTCGATATTATTTATATATATATATATATATATATATATATATATATTAAATGCAATTTTCGCTATATTTCGCAATATTCGAATGGCTAAAATCGCCATTATTTCTAAATTAATAACACTAGATCAACAATTTTCGATATGTAATTTGGAAAACCCCAAAACTGTTTCTTTTTTTTTTGATTTCTTGTGCTTTATTGCCTTAATAGAGTGATTAACCAAAATGTTAATATTTTTAGTAAGTTTTCAATGCCAAATATATACGAGTAGTATTAATATTATCGATATAAGAAAAAAGAGCATTAAAGGGTTAATTAGTTTATAAAATGGGAAATATTTATCAGCGAAAAAAAACCCTTGATTTGGGCTGTATGACACTAATTTGTTTCTAGCATTTTTGCTAGATTTTTTGTAAAAAGAAACATCAAATGTACGATAGAAATAGAAACATCAGTTGAAATGACTATCAATCAATGATAACAACTTTGAAAGGGTAAAAAGCTCAATAACCTATAAAAAATTGTTAAAGTGCACTAAAAACATCAATTTGGTATCACTGCAAGTATCTTCTAGCAGTTAATGTCAAAAAATTTAGAAATTTTTAGATTGAATATTACATTTTTCTTTTTTTTATGTACAAAAATTTATGGTTTCAATTTTTTTTTAAAGTTATTATTGGTTGATTGCCATTTTAAATAAAGGAATCCGAGGGCGTTTCAATATAAAAATTATTTGGAATTTAAAGATTTTTGGAAAAATCTTTTAACTTCTAAAGATTTGGGTGAGACAAAATTAAACAAAATAAATAGGATAATGAGTGGAGAAAACCCTTGAAAGTAAGTGTTTTCTATCAAAAAAATTCTTTAGACTCTTTAGATAAGATTTTCATTTCTTTGGATTTTTTGTGTTTTTTTAGAATCTCAGGGATGTGCTCAGACAAAAGAGTTTTAATAATAATAATTTCTCAGAATGTTATCGGGATTCGATGAATTGATTATAGAAAATTTTCATTAGAAAATAAAAGTTTTTCAATTGTAATCTGCAGACATCCTTTTATCACATTATGTAGGGTATTTAAAGTATTGTACATGCTTTATGTTGCATGCAACATCTTGTTATTGAATATGTGAGTATGTATGTGAATTTATATGTTATTGTTGCATGGGTGCATAATGATTAAGTGGCAAAAGTGCAACTTATAATGAAATTGGAAGTTGTGGGAATTGTCTTGACTTGAGGTAAGTTTATTTGAAGTTGAACTAAACTGTGTTGAACACTGAGTGGTGCTGTGTGACTTTTTTGTTTTTGGTTGGTTTGTTGTACTTGATGTTGTTGTATTTTCTTTATTTTTTATGTTTAAATACAAAACTGGCGGGTGGTCTTCTGGTTTTCTTCTTTATTCACGTACATATAGTTGGTTTTTTCTCGTTGATTGGTGATTTAGTTGAATGTGAAAATTTTGCCTAAATACTTGTTTTCTCCCACCACCAATAATAAAAGTAGCAATAACAACATTAACTTTATCTGACAGTGGGGTAGAGGGTAGAAAAAACAATCTGATTTTGAATAATTTTCGCGATGGGTAAAACTTTAGGTGGTATTTCCAGATCACTTAAGAATAACGAAATTACAATAACAAATTATTTGCAGTATAAAAACAAAATACATGCAGTCACCCATTCGTCTGACGATTAACGTCTTGTGGCAACCCAATGTTAGATTCTGACGATTTTTGTCTACAGAAAAACAGATCTTAACGCAGATATTAAGGACTTTTTTTGTAGATAAACTCTCGGAACTAGAAAACTTTTTCTCAAAAAACAAACCCTCCTTAAATTTAATAAAGTGTTTCTTATAAAAAATTCATAAGCTCTGTAAAAAACAAATTTTCAAATTCTTAAAATATCCTGATATTCTGAAGAATTTTCCCAATAGAAAACCCACAGTTTGTAATGAACTTCTTCTGTAAAAAACCTCCAAGAATCTGCGGATTTTTTTTATATAAAAAAACGTTCAGATATTGATGACTTTTTCTTAAAGTAAACCAACAGATTATGAGTGGGTTTTTCCAATAGAAAGCCATAAGCTTCTGAGGACCTACTTTTAAAATTCTAAGCACTGTTGCCTTAGAAAATCCCTCAGATTCTGCGGACTTTTTTCAACAGAAAATCTCCAAATTTTGAGATATTTTCCACAAAACCACTTAATTTTTATCAAAAACGCCTGAGATATTGAGGATCATTTTTAATAGAAAACTCTTAGATTCTGAGAAATTTCTCCCATAAAAATTATTCATATTCTGATAATTTTTTCATAGAAAATCAATCATTTTCTAAGGACTTTTTTCTATAGAAAAACCAGAAAACCAGTTAGTTTCTGAAAATGTTCTTCCATTAGCAAAATATTTCGTTTCTGAGCACCTTTTTGTGTAGGAAATCTCTGACTCTAAAAATGTTAATTGATTATCATAGTTCCACTATGCATCATCCAAAATGGGAAAACAGTGTTAAATCTTATGCCTTGTCGTTGTGTGTTCATTGACTTATTTTTTAAACTGGTTTTTTGTTCATTTTTTTCGAATTATCATTTGAATGTTTTCTTCTCGTAGTTGCAGATTCTTTTTTTTGGCAAATTATTGCGAAATTCAGGGAAATTACGTTTATATTATTTGATTACAATTTTTGCGGCGCTTATTGTTTCGTTAACTCAAACTTTTAAAGTTTATCAAACAAACGTGTTTCTTTATTTGTAGTTTTTTTTGTAGTTAGTTTTTTGCAGTTTGTCTCTTTATTAAGATAAGAGGGCCTATATGTGAGAGTTTTTATTTTTTTTGGTTTATAAACTTTTGCTGCTCTTTTATCGTAGCTTGGGTGCTTCTGCTTAGCTGGTTGTTATAGTTTAATATGGTTGTTTGGCTTTGTTTAGTTGTCATCATTGGTGTTGTTTTTGTTTTTGTTATAAGCCTTAAATGGTTTAACGTTAACATGATATTTAGAGTAACATAAGTGAAAGTGCAAAAATGTATGGTTACCTTTACAAATATAAAATATACTTACACTAATATCTTTATTATATTTTTTAAAGCTAATATTGGTTTCGTAATTAATAGCAACACAAAGGCGGAAGTAAAAGATTTCATTTAAATTTATTTTTTAGTACCAATTTCGTTTTTTTGTTTTAAAAATGATGATTTAGGGTTTTCATGCTAAAATTTTTTTTGTTGTTTTTTGTTTTGAGAAATCGAAAGACTTAAGAAACAAACACGATAATTGTGATTACTTAATTACCATTTAATGGGTTAAATTATTCGTGGACTTCAGGTTATCGATTCAGAACCCTTTTATCTGATTACTGTTTCCCTTAAAATACAGTTACCTAAATCCCGTATTCTTAAAATACCGATACCTTAATATGAAAACCCCTAAAATACCGTTAACAAAATAAATGCCGCTATCCTCAAAATAACATTGCCGTTGTTTAGGGATTTTTTTTCTCTTAATTGTTCTTGGTTTTTGGATATTTTGGCTTTCATTTTAGTTCGTTTTTTTATCTGTCAAAATGGGTTGGCTCAAAATTACTAAAGGGGTATGAATTCTTATAACGTTTTTATTATAACTTTTTTTTTTACTTATCAGTATTTCGGAATATGGGGAATATAAAATGAAACAGTACACAATTGAACAACGTGCCCAAATCGTTGAACTTTATTTCACATATCAACGGTCCATTATTTTGACTCAGCGTGCATATCGTCGTTATTTTAATGTGCGGTTTGGACCCTCAGAGTCAACAATAAACCGTCTGGTTGCAAATAGGAGAACATCATTAAAGATGTTTCCATAAAAAAATTCAGCTTGTCCATGACTTGGTGAATGAATTATTTCGCGTACAAGCGATTTTTATTTGCCTTCGCGTTCGCCGTATATAACCGCTCCAGACTGTTTCCTTTGGGGTTGTTTGAAAGGAAAAGTGAATATTAATAAGCCTAGAACCATTCAGCAATTAAAAAACAATATACGCGACGAAATCAACAACATCTGAAGTTTTGCGAAAGGTTATAGGAAATGTTTTCAAAAGAGCACGAATATGCAAAGCAAAAATTGGCCACTAATTGCGAGATATAATTTTTCATAAATAAATTAAAAATATTCTCCATTAATATACTGTATTTAAAAAAAAATAATTATTATGTCTTAAATAAAAAGTTAAAATGAACTTAAACACCTTCGGTAATTTTGGCCCACCCTGTATTATTATCCTTGTAATACCGATATCGAAATAAAATACCGTTACCTAAATAATCTGAAATAGCGTTACTCTTATCGATAAACGCATCGTTTTAGTTACAAATATGCCTAAAGATAATTATTACTTAAGGTGAGACCTTAGATTCAATACCCTCTATGAACTAATTTATTGAAAATCACCTTTTGATGAAAAAATGTTCACTGATTACAGATACATCTGTGAAAAAAATTTCAGACAAAAAAGTACTAACGTTTTTTAATATTTGTTATTTTTCTCTCAACGATAAGATTTATAAATGCAATACCCTCTATCAACTAAATTAAGGTTATTAACTTATTAAAAATGTATTATTACTACATATAATATACATATTAAGCGAACATACCAAATTCATTTATATGCTTTTTGATTAGTGTGTCTTGTAAAGTACATTTTACGGATTCAAAGAAAAATGCAGATTACAAAAAATAAAATAAAATTGGAAAATACTTTTTTTTATTTTTGATTTCAGACCACAACCTAAAATAGAACTCAAACTAAAAAATCAATCAATATTCTTCTCTATAGACCATATCCGAATAACAAAATAAGCACGAACAACAGTCAAAATTGACGATTAGAGTATTCAAAAAACCGGCCTTTTGAAAAAACCGGTTTCGGTTTTCTTCAAAAAATAGAATTTTAAAAAAACGGTTTCGTTTTCGGGTTTTGCAGAAAAACCGGTCAACCGGTTTTTTCGTTTTTTTTTTTTAATTTGAATGAAAAGCTTATATAATTTGTTAATTATGTAAAAAAAAAAAATAGAAATTCAATATATAAAGTAATAAAAATAAAAAAATACATTCTTTGAAAAAAAAAATTATTTTTTTATTGTATTTCATTTTAACATTTCATTCATTGGTTTTAATATTTTTTAATATAATATCTTTAAAATTAATATTATAAAACTATATTCATATCAAATGAATAGAGATCATTAAGTTTGTAAATTGGGTAAAATTAGGTACGTTAGTAATTTGAACGTTTAAAACGTTTGGCATTAATTAAGTTTTTTTAATATTACATCTAAAATATGTAAAAAGAAAATCTATTTTTCACTTCTAAAATAATATTTTAGAAATAATATGCAATTGAAATGTTTTGTTTTAAGACGATTTTCTTGTTTGCTTCTGAAAAAGCTAGAATTGGAAAATACTCTTTCACTAATAGTAGATGTTGGACAAATAGTCAAGAAACAATTATACAAATTTTCCAACTTTTCAGTTCTCTTGTCGCATTTATCAAGATATATGAAATCATCATATAATGATGAATGATTTTGTAGTCTTTTTTTTGTGGATTTTGAATACTATTTGTTGTGTTATTTAGATCAGAAATTAAACTATTTGAATTTGGAATATCCAAAGTTAAGTCTTCATTGGAATCTATCAGACTTAGATCTAAATCTTCATAACCAAACAAACGATGGAAAAAATAATAGAGACCAAGTAACCCAGTTGGTGATGTAATTAAAAAAACCAGTTGAACGAACAAAAAAGACCGGTTTTCGGTTTTCTTCGAATTTACAAAATATTCGAAACCGATCGGTTTTTAAAAATAAAGAAACCGGTTGACCGGTTTTCGGTTTCGGTTTTTGAATACTCTATTGACGATACTGTAAAAATTAAAATTTATTTAAAAACTACAATAACGCCAAACTTATTCGCTTTACGAGTTTTAGAGCTAGTCAAGCCAAAACTTGAGTAATTTTGATTTCTAAAGAATTTAACAAATGGTGATGTTAAATTTAAAGTAAATTGTGATAACTTCTAATTCGGCCTAGTAAACATCAAGCATATTGTAACAGTTTTTAAAGCATATTGTAACAGAAGAATATCATTACTTTTATGATAATTTAGTTCAGATGAAGTAAAAGTAATATTAAGATATGTAGCAATGTACAATTCGAATTATCTTGTTTCTTTTTAGTTCTTTTGTTATTTAGTTATTATATGTTGAAAAAAAAAGTTAAGTAAAACGTTGAAACTTTAACAAAACTTCAAATGATATCATATTTTTTTATTGTGAAATATCCTCTATCAGCCAAAATTATTTCAAATTTTCAATTTCAACACACTATCAACTATAGTGCTGTGAATAACATAAAATATATAATATTATATTTATACGTAGGATTCTGTAGTCTATATAAGAAATATTGTAGAAGATTCTTTAAGAATTTAGGCATAAATTAGTTTTTTGCCTGTTTTAAAAAATGGATTTTGCTTCATAGGGGAAATTGAATACAAGCTCTCGATATGCGAATTTAGTTCAAAATTTTTATAATTCTTGTTGCCAAACTTATTTATGAAATTCACAAAGAGAATTTTATTGGATGAATATTAATAAAAATATTTAGCAAAATCAAAATATATATAACCATACATGATCATACATAAACTCATCATATATGGGTATACATGTCTATATATTTCCATGCATGGTTCAATATATGACCGGATCCAAAAATTGAGGGTATATGGCCGTATGCTATTATATATAATCACATATGCTCATATATGCGCATTTATTATTCATGCATACTCATATATGAACATATATGACCATATAACATCAAATTTCGGATCTGAAGATATATGATCATATATGATATCATGTATGGTGATATATTGAATCATACATGTATATATATGACCATGTACATATGGTTATATACAAGCCCATGTATGGTCATGTATGTTCATATATATTTCGATTTTTACATGGGTAATGAAAAATTTTCCATAGTGAAAGAATTTCTCCAAACTTATTAAAAGCTTTATTACATTTGTAAAATTAGTTCTTTAATAAAACTTCGTTGACACAATTTTAATAAATAGTAAATAAATACCTATTTTTCCAGCTTTTTGGAAAATTGTTGTTAAAAAATATGTTTAAGTTAGTTTTGCTAATCGATGCTCGACTATAAATGATAATCGTCCTATTGAATCTTGCATATACCTTTGTCTAACTGAATTTGCACTAGATTATACCGACTAACTTTTATGCGTGTATAAAATTTTATGGCAAAAATTTGCCCATAAATTTACTTCAAAACTAATTTAAAATTTAACATAATATTTATTAGACATGCTAATAAATGTACATTTAAACATAAGTTGTCTATGAAATTACTATAATTTCGATTTTAATTATTCCAAAGTATTACACAGTGCTACAATTTTCGATTTGGGTATAGAAAAATTGCGTACCCACTTTTTGTTCATAATGTCAAATGTCCTTTTTGAAAAACTTTAAAATAATAAAGTATATCATAATGAAAATATATTTTTTTATCACTTTTATCAAAAATGGGTGTCAAATCAGAGGCGAGAATCTCCAGAAATGCAAAGGGCGAAGAGATTTCTTTTTGTTGAAATGGTGCAATTTAATTTTTGAAAATGTAAAAATTCAATGGACATTTGTGACATAATTTTGAAAAGATTCTCCCATGTCGGTATCACAAAATATGTAAACTTTTGAAAATTCAAAGTCCGATGTGATCATAATAAACTGATGACGCAGTTTTCTTATATAAAGTCTCTTCTTTCACGTGTATACCAATTTTTAAATAGGTGAAAATGACCGTTGCACGGTGTTTTTCATAGACATTTGCAATTCAATGTCTATTATTAAAAGTAAAATTCAAATAAATTTCATTTAGATTAAAGCAAAAGTACTTTCATAATTAAAAGTAAATTTTAATGACTGCAAAAGAAACGGAGGAAGAAATAAAAATTCCCATCAATTATAGAAAAATACCTATTTTTAAGTTTTTATTGCTTAATTAAAACAAATCACTGTGAGAACCATAGTATTATTTGCCTGCAAGGTAAATATTCATTATGCTATATTAACCCATTAGAGGCTTAGTGGCACATGCAATTACTTTCTTTTGATGAAAGGTAAAAACCTTAGGTATCAAAAATAAAAACCATAGGTTCTGATGATCAGACCCAAAATGCATTATTTTTCAACTTCACAAGTCATGTTTTCAAAGCATATCTCACCACATTTGATAATATTTGAATATGTGAGGGACTGTAATATGAACCTGTTTTATAATTTTTGATTGAGTTCAAAGCTTACGAAGGATAGATTCACTTTTCAACTCTCAAAGAAAATTGCTGTTATCCTGGTCTCCAAACTTTAATGGAAATGATTTTTTGTCCCGCAAAAATACTTTTGAATGGAAATGAGGTTCAAAGCCATATATTATGCGTACGGGAATTATTAATCCTGTTTTATTGAAGGGCATTTATCACAAAATCACATCTCTCTAAGCTCGTAAAGCTAAAACGATTAAATCAAAAATATTGCAACACCCTGCTTCGGTATTCCAATAGAACTTAATCCCACCGAAGTAAACTAAGATAACAGGGATATGAACAACAAAGCTTCAAAGAGTTCGCCAACTCTCCATCAGATGGCGCGCAACAACTGTTCTAAGATTTATCATCTCTTCTCCTTTCATCTTTCAACTCTCCTCTATCCTATTTCCAAAGAAAGTAACAGATAATTAAGTAGCGAGAATTTCCGAGTGTTGCTTCTCCTTAAAAAAAATCGTAAGGGAAACTCAGCCAGGGCATCTCTTAGATTAAAAAACTTCCAATCTCTGAGATAACGCTCTTGGGAATATTGTGCAGTTGGTATAACACAACTTGATCGTGATTTTGACTAGATTCCAATAATAACGAATTTTCTGCATGGGCTTGTCTAGACGAGTCGAAGTTGAATATGGAGACGTGGTTAAGATTCTACTCAGAGGAACTAAACACTAGCTGTTTTCAGGCAGAAATTTATAGAATTACCGAAGGCATGAGGGTAAAGGAATATTAATCCATCATACAGAAACATCAAAGTGAACTGCCTTGAATGTCGATGAAATAAGATTTACGTGTGTGGGAGATTATACCGCCGGGAAGGTATACTACTTTGTTTTGCCGCCATTTTGGTAAACATTAGTCTTGACAGTTTATATTTGGCAGTCGTAAAGTAGACACGTGGCAAATTTATTATGGAAAAATATTCGATAAACCAACGTGTTTTAATCGTGACGAGGAACATTTTCATTTGAATAGATATGTAAATAAACAAAATAGTCGGTTCTGGACAATGGAAAGCCCTCAAATTATTCATCAGTCACCTTTGCATCTATTAAAAGTGACAGTCTGGTGTGCGATTTGGTCAGGAGGAATCATTGGACCTTACTTCTTTGAAAATGAAAACGGCGTAACGGTAACTGTGAATGGGAAGCGATATCGTGATATGATTGAAAACTTTTTAACGCCACAACTGCATGCTTTGGGCTTGATTAATATGTGTTATCAACAAGACGGTGCCACATCGCATACAGCCAGGATTACAATGGAATTACTGCGAGACCCCTTTCCACAACAAGTTATTTCAAGAAATGGTGATGTTGATTGGCCTCCACGGTCGCCTGATTTGACTGATCCTGGCTTCTTTTTGTGGGGATATCTGAAAAGCAAGGTTTATGCAAACAAACCAGAAACGCTTGGGCAACTCAACAAAATATTCGTGATGAAATTAATGAAATACCGCTTGAAATGTGTGAGAATGTAATGAAAAATGTGCTCAAAAGGGCTCGCATTTGTGAGGCTAACAGAGGCGGACATTTATCTGATATTGTATACCATACATAATTGCCGACATTAAATAAAATATTTATCAATATAAGATCCATTCTCTTTCATTTAATCAAAAATTATAAACAAACAAAGTAGTATACCTTCCCGGCGGACACCCTGTAGTAAATCCCTTTTTTGCTTTAGACCAATACTCAGGGCATTGTGTTGATATCAGGAAAATAGGTTATGGATATAGGGAGTAGTGTTTGTGAACATTTGACTTGAATTAGTCTAAACTGAAGTATCAGGAAAGACATTTACTGGGAGTTTTTTTTCAAAAGGATTGTTTGGTCAACGAATGAATGTTCTCTGCAATGCCATGTATGATTCATTAGTTAATCGACCACAAACGAATGAGATCTAATGGACAAGCATGTATTGCTGACAAAACCATGAGCCCCAGTTATAAGATCGCTTATCTCAGCGGAACACTTCCCATATTAAGTAGTACCTATTTTTTTTTTTTTTTTTTTTTTATTCCATTTATTGTATTTTTAATATTCATATCCACAATAATATAGTATCTTATAATTAAGAGATCAATTAATACATAATTTTTCAGCTTAAATATTAAAAATTCGTGCTAGTAATATATTTACAAAAGTATGATATTATAGTTAGGGAAAAATTTTAAAGAAAACCCCAATGAAAAAAAAACGAAAAAAAAAAATTGTTTAAAAAGTAAAAGAGTTAGATAAATTTTATTATCAACATAGGGCGTTTATGTGAAGGTAGCTAGAATGGCGGCAACGATCCCTAAAGTTTTGGGACAATATTTGAAGTCTTTCATTGACTAGTTTAATGTTAGACATAAAGTGCAACGTTGATGTCGGAAAGTGCATTGGAAGGTTATATATCATTTTGAGTAGCTTGTTTTGGCAGATTTGTAATTTCTTTAAATGACATTCCGAAGCAGTATGCCATACAGGAGCTGCATAAAAGATAATGGCATGAAATATGGATTTTAATATTAAGAGCTTATTATCATTACTCAGATCAGAGTTTCGGCTTATTAACGGATACATAATTTTGATTGTAATATTTACTTTATGAATGATATAGCCAACATGTTCGTTAAAAAGTAATTTCTTATCGAGTATTACACCCAGATACTTTACTTTATCTTCCCAAGGTACATAAGTGTTACCAATATTTATGTTAGTTTGCGGTATAAAACAGTGTTTTCTTCTTCTTGTAAAAAATATCGCTTGGGTTTTCGTAGGATTTATCATAATTTTCCATTTATGGAAATAATCAACTACAGTTTTTATTGAAGATTCTAGACTTTGTATAATATCTTCTGCTAAAATATCCGTACTTAAAATTGCGGTGTCATCAGCAAAAATGGATGAATTGCAACCCTCTAGGTTTGGAAAGTCGTAAGTGAAAATATTGTACAAAATAGGCGATAAACATGATCCTTGAGGGCAGCCAGCAGGGATTTCGTAAGTTTGAGAAGCGATATTTCCAATGTGTACTCTAAATGATCTGTTAGATAAAAAGCTTTTAACTATTTTTATAATTGATAAATCTATTCCAATTGTAAGTAATTTATGTATAAGTGCGTCATGCCATACTGAATCAAACGCCGCTTTTATATCAAGTAAAATCATCGCAGTTGATTTGCCAGAGTTGAAATTGTTTTTAACAATATTTTCAATTCTCACAAGAGGTTGTATAGTATTGTGCTCTGCTCGAAAACCAAACTGTTGTGGTGGTAAAATGTTGTTATCATCAATGTTATTTACTATTTTAGTACCTATAATATAATGTTACATAACCTATAGTCATAAGATACCGGAATGAGCCAATATAAATGAATACCCTGCTTTCATTAACAAGCTCCGACGCTCTTCTTTGCGTAAGTTTCAGAAGCTCTAAATAGAGTTCGAAGCCCCGTCCCACATATGGACGTTGTATTCCATTTTCGGCCGGATAGAGGTCAGTTCTACAACTCCGTGTCTTTTAGATATTCGATTGCAGTTAATTATAAATCAGCACTGCTCCTATCTAGTACCATCTATTAATAGACTTCTTTCAAATTTTGAGAAAGCTGCGTGATTTAGTTCGACAGTCATTGAAAGCAGACAACCTCATGTATTTCGACGGAAATGTAAAGATATAAACTTCGTGAATGAAAATGCGTAAGATGGCTGAGGCTCACATTTTTCATGAATATCTTACGACAATTGAATAACATGATTTTCCCAGCGAACATCAGATTGAATTCTCAATATTGATACCACTCACAAATACAGATGATGGCTCCACGACCCTATAAATCAATAACCAACATTGCGCGCATTAAAATCGATCCTATTCACACGACCCCACTCGGAGATTGTTCTTAGTTCCTGATTAAGTGTGTAATTGATTATCTGCCTTTTGCAGATTAAGATTGATTTTATTCCCAACCTGTGCCATAAATCAATGACCCTACATGGGTTAAAAACGATCACAAGCCACATATGTATATATTTTTCTGTAAAAAATCAAGCCACAAAACGATTTCCTTTTTATCTTTCGGCTGTGGGTTGATTTGTGGTATCTCCCAGAAGCGAAAATACTCGTATGTACAACTACATTATCAATTCAAATGAAAATAATTCAATTGAAAAGTAAATGTAAATTAACTCTACTCGATGTGTGGATGGTAATGGTCTAATGAATATAACAACGATGACAGCAACTTAATACTTTATCTGCATGTCTAAAGTATTACGGGTAGTCGTCAGTCAATGATGCTGTTATTGCTGTTCTTTTTATAGGAGTAGACGACGATTACCACTACGACAACTGACGCTAATATGTCTGTGAGTGAAAGAAGCTAAAACAAAGAAGTAGAAGTAGAAAATATTGCTGAAATTGAGATTAATTTTTGGTTTGTAACCATAAAAAAGTGTTGACGCACTTGTTTAATAAAATCAAACGATAAAAAGTTGTTGTAGTTGATGTTGATATTGTATTTAAATCGAGAAACACTTCTAATTGCACATCATAGGCACTGTTGTTGTTGACTGTGGTTGCTGTTGCCTTTTCTTGTTGTTGTTAATAAATGATGATATCTAGTCTTGCTGTGCGACAATGTCTAACAGCGATTAATGATGGTGTTGTTGATAATACTGTAACATTATTGTTGTTGTGGTTGTTATTGTGGCGGCTGCTACCACTACAGTTTCTTTTGTTTTTGTTGCTATTGCTGTTGAATTATGTTGCGTTGGTGAAAGTAGAACATTTGTTTGGTATTGTAGCATAAAAGTAAGAAGAAGAAGAAAAAAAAAACAAAAGCAACAGTTTTCTATATCATCTCATACCCTTGATGTCTCGTAAAGCTTCCCTGATTTTCCATAACGTAAGTATAGTCTAATAAACTCCTTTCTTTTCTTGTGTTTTCTTTTTATTTTTTATGTTTTTAATTTTCTTACATCAATAAAACTTTCCAGCTACAGTGATAAAAAATTATCCATAATAAATAAGTTACAACCAGTACACAGTGGAGCGAAATTATATATAATAATTTAGCGTTTTTGCACGATTTTTGCAATTCAATTCAACTTTTGCAATCAACTCAACAATTTAAGGCATATGGTCAAACTCAGTTTCTTCAATTAGACTATATTGGGGAATTCATGTAAGGGCCTCATATATATTGTTTAATTTGTTAAGAAACGGTTTTTAGATATTTGAAAGTTACCCAAGCAGAAATTACCAACCGAACAAAAATATAGTACTGGCAAAACACAAAATATTTTTGGAAAACAAGTGATTTGCCAATATCATGCGAAAAGTTGATGGCCAGTACTATTTTCACCAATATTTTAACCATTACAAATTCAATTACTAAATATATCTTAATACCCTAACCAAGCACTAGCAACGAAGGCTTTTGGCTCGTTGTAGCGAAAACAGACCATAGCCTCTGGTGGGAATCGAACCCACGACCCCTGCACTGATAAGCAAGCACGCTACCAACTAGCCTACCGGGGCGCTCATTGCATTTCAAATGATTAAAAAAGATTTATTTGGGTAATAAACTAAGGTCGTACAATATTGCTGCTTTTTAAATATGTTTGTATGGTTCAAAAAAATTGTACAAAATTGATTGAATGAATAATGTGTAATGTATGAACTGAAGTTTTTGAATTACCGACGTTATGTCAACAGTGGCAACTTTGTCCATCAAACGGTTGACCGCTGTTATCACTCTGGTAACAGGACAATACTCTCAAGATTGTAACTTTCACGTTATACCCAGTTTAGGCAACACGGCACACACTTTGGAAATAAGTTTTCAATATTTCGCAATGTTGTTCAAGCGTAAAGCGACTCATTTTGGACCGCGGACAAACAAAAAGTCAATACCAAACAAAAAGCCAATTCCTATATTTATTTTGAAGTCCTTATATTTAACAACTTTCGTAAACTAATGAAAAAGTACATCTGCTCATAAATTTTTCATAGCACCGAATCAAACTACTTCCTCCCAATGACACGCCAATGTTAAAATCATTAATGATTCACCAAAATTTTTACAACTTCGTGTTCAGTAGATGTAGTGTTTAACTACTTCTCCCTCAGCTCTTATTTTGCTGGGTAGTATTACTTCACAGAGATTTAGTTTTTTGATGGATGGTAACCGAAACGAATTTATTGCTATTATCTCATAAAAACAAATAATAATATTAATTACCCAGGTGAAAATGTTCATATATGGTCATATATGGCTACATATATGGGTTCATATATTATTCAATATGTGCTCGGATCCGAAATTTGAGGGTATATGGTCATATATGGACACATGTGAGTGTTCATATATGGTCATATATGAGTACTTTTTCTATATGCCGGTATATTAAAAATTATTTTTTTTTATTTTTAAACAAAAATATAGCTTTCTTTATTAAAATTAAATGATGTAACATTAAATCAACATTAAATTCAAGGGAAAAAGGGATATTTACATGCAATGAATTTACGGTAAAAAAAAACACTCATAAATTTTGGGAAAAGAGTACCAATATTATTTGTATTATTTTTTCGCACATAACTGTATGTTTAAAACAGTATACAGATATAAAAGGAACATTAACAGTGGTGGCGGTTTTGTACTCATACATTAACATATATGGCGTATATGAACCAATATATGGACCAACATATGCAATATATTACCATATATTGCCATATATGGATTCATATATTACTATATATAAACTTCATCTTTCAATGTTTTGGCCCATATATGCTTCCATACATGACATATATGTTCATATATGCTTATATATGAAAACATATACGATCATATATGATGATATATGAACATATATTAACATTTTCACCTGGGTAACTTTTATAATCAAAAAATAAATATTTACAAAATTTATCGAAATTCAAGCGTTCAAAACATTTGCAACTCTCGAAGAAATTTAAAAAAAAGTACAAAATACTGTAAGTATTTTGTGGTATAACAGTATAATAACTTCTTTGTGTCTCTTTAGGCTCAATTAAAGTTGACTTAAGTAACTTAAGCTAGGTATTAGTATGAAACAAAAATTCAAAAATTTTTAAAGTTCAAAACTTGTGTTTTTAAAATTTCGTTTCATACAAATTATAGTTGGGTCTTTGCTGTGGTGGTGTTTTACCTGGGATTGAAGATTTCGCCTTGAGGTCGTCGTACATTAGCTTTTCGATCTGATTTTCGCAGGTTTAATTTTGATTCATCTAACCATAAAATATGTTGCATTGTTGTTGTGTCCAATTTAAGTGGATATGGGAAAAGTAAAGACTTGCTTTTCTGACACAGAGTTATTTTGTACTTTTACAATATAACTTCTGAGACAATATTTTCGGGCTCTTCTTTCAATAATTGGTAGGCTGTCATCCAGCGAAACATTGGTTTTAGAATCTCTGGGAACTGCTTTGGGATATTTCGCAAAAAAATTCTATATTTTTGATCTTCTGTTGCAGTTGTTTGGTATGGATTTTGCCACTTTTTACTATTCGACAAATCGTTGATTTTGGAACTGAATATTTTAATTAAATTTCTTTTTGAGAAAGTCCATTTTGAAAATCATTTCAAATTTTCCACATAAAAACAGAATTTTAATTTATTGAACATTTAGTACTTAATACCGACCGTTTTATCGAGAACTCAATACTACCAGAGTTATATTTTTCTGTATAAAACGTAATTTTCCCCCGAAAATATTATAAAAATACAACCCTGCTTTTGGGTCTGAATTTTAACCCTGTTTTTGTATGGATGGGAAAAGTATTAAGTAGGATCGAGTCAACGCTTAAAAAGTATTGAGAAGTATCGAGCTTTCAAAAGTATCAAACTTTAACAACTCCAGACTAATGATACATTAATACCTAAACCCAAAATACGTTTTTTTTTCAAGTTTAACGGTGCTTTAAAACTCTTAGCTTTATTTTCTAATCAAATCATGGTTCCACACAAACTTGTAAGATTTTTTTTTTAAATTATTTTTTTTTAGTTAAAAACTCTACATATGATTGTTTTTTTAATTTATTTATAGCATGAATGGAAAATGTTTTTACCTGCATATTTTTTTTTTTTTAATTGATTTTTTTTAAATATTTTCATAGGTATTCCTATAGGGATACTTTTTGGTGATAAGAGTAAATTTTTATTGGAGATTTTCTTAAAAAAAGGAAAAAATACTTTCTGTATCGGTTTTCAAGGGTAATGATATTTTCTATTATTTCGGTAACGGTATTATAAGCGTAGCGATATTTCAGTTATTTCGGTATCGGTATTTTTAGGGTAACGATGTTTCAGTTATATCGACAGCGCTATTTTACAGGTAACGATTTTTAATTATTTCGGTAACGGTATTTTAGCGATAACGGTATTTTAGTTATTTCAGTAAAGGTATTTTAGGGGTAACGATAGTCAGTTGAAAGGGTATTGAATCGATAACGGTATTTTAGCGGTATTGCCTGCCAAACCTGGTTTTTAATTTGAAATTTGTATGGAATTTGGCAAGTAAATAAAAGTAGTTTTCAATAACTACAAATTTTTGGTTAAATACTTGTAACATTCAAAATTCTTAGTTAATTTAAAACATTGGAAAACAAAATCTATAAATTTTAAAAGTAAAAAAACTATAAATTTTTTTTATTTGGAAATAGTTTTTCATCTTTGATATTAATTGTTCGTCATTTCCTACCACATTTGCTTCTTTCCATGAACAATTTTGGCCAAAAAGCTATTGTGAGGCTCAAATGGCTAAAAAGCTATTGTGAGACTCAAATGAAAAGGCAGGGGTAGTCCCTAATAGTGCGCAGCGTTCGGCACATAAGGTAAAATGCAACAATTGGTGTAAATTGTTGAACATTTCACGGTTTACTTGCATGACAAATTGATGTAGAAAATTGTTTGGATTTTTGAATACCTTTAGGATTTATTTGTTCTTGAAGAGTTTAGCTTTGAATAGTTTTCTTATAAGTAAATCATGGTTCCCTTACATTTTATAACCTAGTCCCACTGTACATCGTCTTCAGAGACTATTGCTACTACTGTTGTTTTTGTTGCTTAAATGCATCAGCTAGCTATATATAACATTGCATGTAGCACGGTAGTATTTTTTCTATCGTTGTTGTCATCGCTTTTATTTGTTGTTGTCGGAGTCAGAAATCTAAAAGAAGATACTTTTTTTCTAATAATTATAACTCTTTTTTTTTGCTTTGCTATTACTTTTTATGGGTTTGTCTTGATTTTATTTCGCTTATGTATGCCTATAGTCTGGAGTCTCATCATGCGTATATTCGTTTATACCTACATCGCAGACTCGGTTGGAGCACATACACTTTCTTTATAGATTCTCCGCTATGTATGCATAAGCATTCTTCATGATTGCTTTAGACTACATGGCGTCATTATATTAAGTATGAGTATAAAAAAAAATTGTGTTCTTTTTTTGCATTTACATCGCTGTGTTGTAGTTTTTTTTAACAATATTTTTTATTTAAGCCGGTATTTATGCAATTATTTATCGCTCTGTTGATTAAAATTTTTTATGTTTATAGTTGGTTTGTTTTAATATTTTATATATTTTTTGTGGTTGTAAATATTAGAAAACAAAAACTAAAAAAGTGGGATTTTAATTATACTTAATGAATATTTGTTTTTTAAATGGTTTTTTAAAAATTCTATTAAATTTCTCTTTAAAAATAGAGCAATTGTTTATGAAATACCTTATGAAAGTTTGTTTCTTCAGTCTTTTGTTTTACGTTTTTTGTTTGTTACCGTTATAGATTTTATTTTGAGTGTTTAACACAGCATCAAATTAATGCTTAATTGCATTAAAGTGGTAAAACGGTTTTAAATTAAATAATTCATATTTTTAAACTGAAAAATAATTAAGCTCTGAAGAGTGGATAAGAAATATTTGTACTAAATTTTTTTTTGTATAATGCCATATCTATTTCCTAAGCTACAGAGCTTTGATTACTAAAGCATTGGGAATGAATTTTTAAATAATAAATGATTTCTATTCGCAAATAATAGACAACTGTTAACTTATTTTCAAGGAATATATTGGAGAAGTGAAAAAGAATTTTGAGGGTAAAATCATTAAATTTTTGTAATTTCATTGAAGTAAGAAGGTCACGACGTTTTTACAATTTCTTAAAATATTTCTTAATGATTTTTGTATTTTTATTTATTGCAATCACGCTTAATACAAAATCTCATTAACAATAAATTGAATTTCTACATACCACTTAAAAACCAAAAAATTTGTAAAGTTATGTCGCCATTGTGACATCCATCATTTTAAACTCCTAGTTCTCTAGTACCAGTGGGACTTTCCTCTTTAGCCTCTTTACAATTATGGAGTACTCCACTTTGCAGAGTTGATTTTCTTAACTTCTCCCTTACACTTACAAATTTTTTGTATCATGCAATCTCTATTTTAATAAACTCCTCTCTTCTGCGCGGAGTACTTCAACAAGTTAAAAAAAAAGCTCAATGATATTTTTTTTCTTATCTAATAAGGAAATTATCCCAAATTGTTTTCTCTCAAACTTAATAAAATTCGGATGTGTTAGAGAAAACAAAGTAAAAATAATAAATTCGGTGTTAACAATTTTTTTTTAACCAATTTTTCCAATTGGCAATTAATTATTTAAATTCTTAAGTCTCATCATTAAAATTCATTCTCACTTATGAACCAATTTAAAAGCCAAAGTGACGGAAATTTTATGCTTTTTTAGACTGTAAATGGCGTAATTTTATCTACTGTCATACGTTTGCAATACTGTCAGTAATTTTTTTAATGTTCAGTATTATCTGAAAAATCACCAGGGAAAGGTTATTTTATCATGAAAAAATTTTTGTAATGTCACAAGTAACCGCATAAAATTTCGAAAATTAGACTTTCCGAATGTGCTTTTAAGGAGGCGGTTGTGGTACACATGTGTCCAAATTGTTTTTAATTACTAAATTCCGAAAAATAAGCTATCAAATAAAAAATAAAAAAATGTTTTATCTTAAATAAGACTTATACACCTCTAAAAAACACCTTATATTTAGTTTAATTTATTCAATTATTAATATTTTGTATAGTTTTTACACGAATTCACATGCATTAAGATATCTACTATTTCCCATTATTAGGGATCAGAGCTTTACTTGATGTATACACAATACATAACATCAATGTTAAAACAAGAAAAATATTATATTTGTTGTTTGTTAAGGAATTGATTCAAAAAGAATTATGTTCAAAACGATTTCTATATAGTTACCCTTAAAATACCGTTGCCAAAATAACTTAAATACCATTATCCCTTAAATACCTGTACCGAAATGAACGAAATATATATACCCTTAAAAACATTACCGAAATTAATAAAATAAAATGACATCAGCTGTGTTTATGAGGCATAAGTAACGTTAAACGTTAACACTGATTGGCTTATGTCAAATTTGCATGGGAATGACATAAGCCAACTTTGATAGCTTGCCTCATATTCTATTATTCTAAAATACAGTAACTGGTAGGTTTTATATCTATATCTATAATTACTTGTAAAGAAAACGACTATCCCTACTTACCTGAATTTTCTTTATTTTTTGTAAACAAATATAATTTGAACATTTGGGGCCGCCTTTGTACGAAAGCTGTTTTCGTATATGGTCATCGCGGGAACGCGGAATAGAGCAATTATATTGTTTGGCCTGCTCTACCTTTACCTCCAAACACCTAATTCATTTGTTAGCTTTTGTTGTTTTTAATATTTTATCAAATTAAAAATACAAAAGTTTCAAATATTTTTATGCCAAATATTTAGGTATACATTTACAAGAGAAAAGCCAATAATTTCTTAGGCTTGGCAATATTTTTATATATTCTTAATTTTTAAGTAGTTAAATCTATAACTACTTAGCAAGCCTATATCTACTTAAATTTGTATGGAATATTTATTTCAAATTCGAAAAAAACAAACCTGTTATTTTGTTTTAATAGTACTTGGTTATTGAGTATTTTACATACATTCATTAAGTTGATAAACTTATTTGTTTTTCATTTAAGTTTGTTTTTTTTTGTAAACAATTAGCGATTTGCGCTGAAATAACTGAAATACCGTTAACCTTAAAAAAGGTATTTATTATTAAAAGTTATTTGAAAGTTTTTGTCATTTGCTGTGTTCGTGCGGCAAGGTTTTAACAGGAACATTCACTTATAACTACGGTCAAGTTAACGGTTAATAAGTTGAACGAATTTTTTTTTCGTTCGATTTATAAAAAATGAACGCGTTCTTAATGATCTAAATATTTTGATTTGGGAAACGAACTGTTTCAATTGATTTAAATATTAATTCAATATTGAATTTGAACGCGTTCATTTAAATAAATTCACTTGATTTAAACAAAAAAATAATTCGTCCACTTTAGATTAAAATTGAATTCGATTTATGGCGAATTAATTAAAAAAATAAGTAATTCTTCAAGGCTCTGGGCCCATTAACATGTGAGAGCAAAACTTCTAAAATAAGTTAAAGTTTCTCTAATTTTTTTAATTCGTTCACTAGAGCATTTTTAAAGAGCTATTTTTACACACCCAACAAACAATACGTTCCGTTTACTAACCGTTTTCGGTCCCTCATGAACGAAAACCAACTCCTATTATGTATATAAATTTCATAGGAGTTGTCCGTTGAAAGTCCTTCAATGACTGAGTGTTTTCGGATTCGTATTCGGTCCGTATTCGTACCGTTTTTCTACAAAATCGGATTTGTGTGAATGCCTAAATTTTTTAATTTTAAATAACAAATTTTGGTTTTTTCTAATTGAAGAAAACTCTTACAAATTAAATTAAATGATTTATTTATCTCCAGAGCAACTAGCATCTCTACCCAAGAAACATTTTTACGGACACTTCGACACGTATGGATTCATGAATCCGACTTGTACTGTACGTTTACGGTCCGTAAATACGTATCCGTCAAATCTTGTACGTAAACTGAAAATTAACGAACCGTTAAATAGAATTTTTTAAAACAATACGTTTTGACTCCATTTTCGACATCCGTTCCTGTACCGTCAAATACGCACTTCCTCGATTTTCATCAGTTTTTCTTCCATTGCTTTTGAATTCATTTTGTTGTCAAAAATTAAGAATTAAAAAATATCTGTAATCATTATACGGGTCGCTCACTAAAGTTTAGAAAAAAACATGTATATTTTGAGTAAGCTCTTTTTCATCACACAGCGAAAATAAATGTATGTGATATATATGGGGTAAATATTTATGAAAGTTTTACGGTAATGTGTGCAAATTTATGCAGTTTTGCAAATAAAAATATTGCCTGACAGTTTATAATAGATTTTGATAAACAAATGTGCAAATCTGCATTGTGTGCTATATCATTTCGCAAACACCACAAAACTAAAGCTATTTTTTTTTTATTTTTTCATCTTTTTCAATGGGCCCTAACCGCAGTGATGAATAGAGGTGATATCTTTCCTGGAAATCAATATATCATTTAAAGTAATTTGTAAAAGTTTTGTTCTTTTATTTTATTCAATATCTTTATAAATAAATTTAAAGAAAAAAAAACTTTAATTTGATATTCAAAATTAAAAAATTAAGGAACTTACACAAATCCGTTTTTTGTTGAAAAAACGGTACGAATGCGGATCCATAAACGGTCCGTCATTGACGGACTTTCAACGAACAACTCCGTTTTTTACCCGATATATCGGTCCGTAAACGGTATATTAACGGATTCGAATTAGTTTCGATGACTCAGTGGTGAACACTTAAAAATTTCATTGCCAAGAAATATCATAAATTATTTTCGCAAAATGCAAAATTTTACAAAATTCATATATTACCAATATGTGCTATAAAAAATAAATTTAGTAGGAACAAATAAACAAAGGAATTATCCTTTTTTGCTAAGCAAAATACCAAAGTTTTTTGTAAATTATTTTTAAAATATGGATCAAGAAAGTAAAAGAGTTCTAAAATTAATTTATTTAAATATTATTTTAAAAATAACAGTTTTTTTTCTTAGTATTAATATTTTATTAGTACTAATATTTTAATAAAAGTACCTGCACTGGTTGTTTCTGTGCCTTCAATATTTTCGACAGTACCACTATTGCCAACACTGAAAGATGATGAAACAGCTGTTTCAAATATGTTGTTATTGTCGTGGCAAAAGGAATTTATACTTTTTTGGTAAGCAAAATACAAAAGTTTTTCGTAAACTATTTTTAAAATATGGATTTAGAAAGTGAAAGAGTTCTAAAATTAATATTTCCCGATGGTGTACCAGGTGAGAAATTATAAATATAATATAATAATTAACAACTAACCAAAAATTATTTGTTTTAGAAAACTTAAATGAGAATCCAGAATTATTCAATTATCTCAACAAATTGGGTTCTTATAAAGTTGATCAATTGAAAAAGGAACAAACACGCCTAACTGAGGAAACTAAAAATATTGTAGAACAAACACAAGATTTGGCCATTTCTAATTATAAAACTTTTATAAAGACTGCCGAAAATTCACGTTCCATCTATAGTGAATTTCAAAATGCCGAAGGACAGGTTGGAACACTAATTGAAAAATTACCAAAATTAAGTGAAAAATGTGAAGATTTCCTTAAAGAATCAGTAGACATAAATGAACATCGTAGACTTAATTCAATTACATTAAAAAAGAATGCCCAACTATTGGAAATATTGGAATTGCCACAATTGATGGAACGCTGCATACGTGAGGGTCGTTATGAAGAAGCTTTGGAATTGGCCAGTTATGTACAAAAAATGGGTGAAAATCAAGGACAAATACCAGTGATAAAGGTATTATTCATTAAATGGTGTATTTTGTAATCTAATTTTATTTTTTTTTTGCCAGAGTATTGTTCAATCTGTGCAATCATTGTGGCATACTATGTTAGTTCAATTGGTGGCACAACTACGTACTGACTTACAATTGCCCAAGTGCTTACAAATTGTGGGTTATTTACGTCGAATGGAGGCATTTGGGAATAACGAATTAAAATTGAAGTTTTTACAAGCAAGAGATGCTTGGTTAACCAATTCATTAAAAGTGATACCACGGGATGACGGTAAGTAAACTAATTAAGTATCTAATTTCTTAAAACACTCAACTTCCTAGTCAAGTTTAAAAAACATGGGAATTGCGTCAGAATTAAAAATCATATACTCAAAAAAAGTCTACATGACTGTTGTTTTTGTAGTAATCACTAGTTGTTGTTTTTAATTGGAATTACATTTGTTTTTCTATTTAGTTGTTTAAAAGAACAACTAATGAAAACTAGAACATTTCGTAACAGATGTTTAAAGTAGTTATTTTTAATATTATAATAAACAACTACTACAACATATTATTTATGCAGTCAACACTTATTTTTGGTAGTTCTATATATAGTTTTTGTGAATTCTTGTTAAGTTTATTTTTGTTATGGATATATGTGTAGTTTGCAAATAAAAATCAGGAAATGTTCTTGTATCTCCAATAAATAAAAATGTAATGGAGGAACATTTGGAATTTTGACATAAAATTCTAAGTAGGATAATATAATTACACATATTTTCGTAAAAAATCAGTAGTTTTTACCAATTCTGTCAGAACCAAAGTCTATGCAGTACAAATATTTAAGTTATTTTGACGACATTGTTAGTTATTTTTTTTTTTAATTTTGTCACTTGTAATTCAATTTTTAGTTTTTCTAATGGGAAATACTACATATACATTTGTTTTAATTCGTTGAAAATTAAATTGAGAAATTGGACTAGGTCAATATTTATTTCTTATAATAAGTAAATAAAAGACCTTGCAGGTTAAGGACTTTTGCAGCATATCATTCGTAGACAAACAAAGTGCTTGAACATATGTAATGAAGCTGCTGACAGCAGCATATATCCCCATATATTTGATATGAAAAACAAACTGCTGTCAAGCTGAAGACAGCAAAAATTAATGCTGCTAGCTGCTAAAAGAAATTTAATCATTTCCATTCATTGGCAGTAACACGTTTGTTAAGCAACATTTTGCTCGTTATATAAACATACGGAAATAACTGGTTTTGTTTTGCTTGCTTTAATTAATTTTCAATTCATACGATGTGCTTAATCCATGATACAATTGAATTGTTTCATACAATCGATAACATTTTGTATGTCTTCAGCAAACAAAAGATTTCATTAATAAATATTTTCATAACATTTATAAAACGTTTTAAATAACATTTACTTTTTTTCAAAACTTTTAAATAAACTCCCTAAAAATCAAGATAAAGTTTAGAAATCCAACAAATTTTAAAGTAAATTGGCTTATATTGATACAGATTATCTATAAAAATTTTTAAAGCTAAAATCCTTTGAGTCTCTCAGAATTTTATCTATTAAAATATCGAGAGTCTGAGACATTTCTACTACAGTCAAGTCTTCCATATTAAAACTTGTATTTCTATGTGAAAATTTTCAGTAGAAAAGAAAAATTTATTTAAGAGGCTCTCCTAAGTGGAATTTGAGGTGGGTAACTGACCTAATAAATAATCGGAGTAAAACAATAATCACAGATATTTCCATATGAATTTGACATTCATAGCTATAGTAAGGCATTAAGATTTGGTTATTCTGAGATAAGTTAGTAGGTCTTTAAGACCTACAACAATATCAAAAATTTTTGTTAATTCGAGATAATTTATTTCAATAACATTTGTACATAATTTTACCAACCCTTATTAGCGGTTATTAACTTTCCTGCTATTTCCATAGTATTTAGGTAAATTTGTTGATTTCAGCAGATCTATTATAAATTGCAGTTTACAGCGATTTACCAACATTTAGTACCGCTTACTAATTTTTTATACTAATTTGATTGTACTTATATTAGTAATATTTAATAAATTGATTTTGTTGATTTTAGCAAACCGATTTTAAATTCCACTTTACAAAAAGTTTACTTAAAGTTAGTAGCGGCTACTAATTTTTTCTTCTATTTCATTGTACTACACGTCAGCAGCTATGTGTGTAAGATTAGGAAAAATACTGCTGGGTTCAAATTAGCAAAATTTCCCATAATAATTTTCATTACAGGATTTTTTGGTGAGTGTATTTGAAATAAGATAGTTTACATGCAATAAGCTAGTTTAAAAAGCATTGTGTTTGTTGTTAGGATTTGAGAATTGATTTAATATAGTTTGTTCACTATTTTTCTACGACATCCAGAGGTCACTACATCTCTGGAGGTTGTCTTTACTAGTAACGTGTCTTCGCTCATTGTGAGTTTTGTCTTAGAACCCACAGACTGCGCTGTTGGTTGTGTTATCAAAGACATTTATATATAAAGATAGAGCAAAATGCATAATTGCTTTAGTGTCTATACTTAGCAGTAGATGGCGCTCAAGTAAATTTAAACAATACCATGCCTAGGTCGACATGCCCTAGGATTAGGCTTTCAATTACCTTTGAAACCACAAATATGTCATTTAATACATATTTCTAATTCTAGTACATTAAGCTGTCACTAGCATACTTATTTCATAATACTAAAGTCAATTTTTGAAATGTTTGACGTAATAAAAACATTTGTTTCACATTTTTATGATTACAAATTTTCATAGATCAAAATAGTATTTTTGCGTTAAATTTGAATAATTTTCAAGTATTAAGGCATTGAAAAATGTATATTTATGTTAATTTTTTTTCAAAATAAATAACTACACATACGAATTGCAATACTGTGCTCTCAAACATCTAAATGACTTTTGATTTAGAAAATTAAAGTAAAATATACACATAAAACATATATTTTTGCATAAATTTACGAAGGAAATAGAAAATCAATAATACTCTGTTGTTGTAAAACGCAAAGCAAACGACGGAACTTACACAACATTTGACAGTAGTCTATTAAAAAGCATACTAGGGACTAAAGCATTAAGAGCTAACTATATTATACTTTTGCTAGCTTAAGCAAATGTGCGAATACATGTAATCAAATGTGTATGACTATATTGTACTTAACAAACTTTTCGTTAAGTTTCGTCAAGTGTCATTTGCTTAAGCAAACAGCGAAACTGACCGCACTTTACTTAAGGAATCATGTGTTTTTAAAAAAACTGTTTATGAAAAAAAAAAAAAAACAAATTGCAATGTACGCGGAAAACATTTTTTTAGAAAATTTTATTGAAAATGTTAAAAAACAAACGTGCATGTATAACAAAAGGGGTGGGTTTTGCAATTGTTTTTCGATTGAGATGCAAGCACTGTTGCATTTTTTAGTACTTTTTTATTTATGTTTTTATTTGTTTCTTTAAAATTTATGATTTACTTGTTAATTGTAAAATATTTATAAATTGAACACATTAAATAATATTTTTTGAAAAGATACATATATTTTGGAAATATAAGAAGAAAACAGTTTTTGCAAAAGTACAAATGTTTGCAACTAAGTGTCGTAAGTATTTAAGTTTAAAAAGTACATTGTAGCCACCCAAAAGTCTTCAATAAGTTGATTAAGCATTTGACAAACTTTTCGTTAATTTTTGACAGTAGCTTAAGTTAGCAAAAGTATAATATAGTTAGCCCTTTACTTTTCGCATATAAATACCAATGCTTTGGAATTAGGATTTATGTATATGAAATACAATAAGGGTTTTCACTCTTAGTGGTATATTTAAAACCCTTGGTCTTGTATTTTGACCACAGCCTAGTAAATTTTAGTTCTAAACATTTTGTTGTTGTGGTGTAGTAAATGGTAGTACTTTTACTCTATCTACAACCTCTACAAGGTCTACAAGGGTACTTTGCTACCAAGAGTGAAAACCCTTAATACTTCGATTCTTTTTCCCCAAGTATGTTAAAAAGACATAAAAATTGTTAAAAAAAGTTACAAAATGAGAAAAAAATACCCAAAATTTAGTTTTTTGTTTTTCGACTGTATATTAAAATATTAATTATTTAAATTTGTATTGGAAATATTATTTTATAGAAAAAATTTATGAAATATTAAAATTCAGAGGATAAATCTTCGAATTCACTATTTGCATCGACTTCAGTATTTTTCAATAAAAACCTAAAACAACCCAACAAACAACGTTCCGTTTACGAAACATCTAAACTGATTTGAATCCGTTGAAAATCCAGCAAAGAAGGAAGGTTTACGTACCGTTGTGTGGTGTAAAAAATGGAGTTGAGTCCGTTGAAAGCCAATCATTGAAGGACCGTTTACGGACCGTTGTGTCGTGTAAAATACGCAATGACCCCGTTTTAAGAATGATGTATCCGGTTCGTATACGTACTGTTTTTCTAATTTAAAAACGGACTTGAATATTTACCTAAATTTATCCTATTTTTTATTAATTTTGAGTAGTACATATTATTTTTTTTTAGATTTATTAAAACAAAAGAAAATAATAACCAACACAAAGAAAACATTCAAAGAAAGCAATTACCTTCCATTATCACGTTTTAATTTTTTAGTTTCTCACCTTAGTTTGCATTCATACATTTTTAAACTTAACAGAAGGGTTGTACGATTTTAGAAATCTATTTTATTTAAATATTTTTTTATTATTTGGCTACATATTTATATTTTTGATGAAAACCGGTTTAGCCCGTTTTAATGGCACGAAAACGTTTACAGCAAACGGAGTCAAAACGTAGTGTTTTCGAAAAACCGATTATACGGCCCATTAATGTTTCGTTTACGTACAACCTTTGACGGTTACAATCGCACAATCCGGATACATGATTCCGCATGTGTCGGAGAGTCCGTAAAAATTTTTCTTGGAAAGTTAAAAAATATTCTTGAACTTATGCCGCCAATTAAAACTGTCATGCATATTTTGGTAATCTAGAGCTGATTAACTTATTTTGTACAACTAACTAAATACTTTTATTAAAAAATAACAGTGTTTTCAAATCAACGTAATAAAAATGCGTATATAAAAATCTTTACTGTTATATAAAATTTAAAAACACAGAAAAAACAATTTATATATTTGATTGACAAAAAAGTTACTAAAATTAAAAAAAAAAGTAACCAACTTTGGTTAAAAATAACCAAAAACGGCAACGCTGGACTCTAAATAACATCCACATTCAAATAGTGCTGAAGATTCTATATTACAGCGAAGAAAATTTGAAAACTAAAATGTTAATCTAAACTAAAAAATCATCCCTAATTCTTTTTGGTTTTCAATTGTATTTATACCTATTTTCAATGTGTATTTAGTTTGGAATTGTTATAGCCACCTTGTACATGGCGAAAACAAATTATGAAACAATTAAAAACAAGTAAAAAAGGGCTAAATTCGGCTGTGCCGAATCTTTGAATACCCTCCACCAATATCCTAAAAAGATGTTCTCTACTGTTTTTGGCACAAATAATATAAAAAAACTGTTGAAGTAGAATTATGTAGGTGAAAAAATTTGTTGAGGTAAGAACATTTTTTGGTGGAAAAAAAATTTCGAGGTGAAAAAAAATTCTTGAGGTGAAAAAATTTTAGTGGTGAAAAAATGTTTGAGGTGAATACAAAATATTTACGACTGGTGAAAAAAATATGAGAAAATGGAGAGAATACAGCAAAGAAATTAATTTGTTAAAGAAAGAACATGAGTTGTAACTATTTGTCAATAGATGGCCCATGAGAAGGTGCATTCTCTCAATTAGGCACATTTTGCTGCAGAGCTAGTCTCCATTAGCCATATTGTGCTACAATATTTTTTTTTCCATATTTTATTTATTGAATCTTCACTTTTAAAAACTGTGAACTAACAATAATTATCCAAATCTTAAAACTAAATATTAATTGTTAAGTCTAGCCAGTGCCAGACTGATGTTATGTGGTTCAACTGGGACCATTATTTCCCCTTATTATTAGCGGACCAGATCCGCAGTGTCCCTCCTCCTAAGACGCTGGTGGCCGTGATTATCAGTTAAGTTTCGGGCTAGTATGTTGGGGTGTGTTTCCAGTTTTGTTAAATAGCGTTGACAGTGTCTAATAATTTCATCTTTGACCAGGGGTACATTCAGGTCTTTATGTATGTTGTAATTCCTAACATACCAGGGTGCGTTCGTGATCGTCCTCAAGAATTTATTTTGCATTCTCTGAATTTTCCCTATATTTGACGCAGAGGCAGTACCCCAGAGCTGAATTCCGTAGCACCATATGGGTTTCATGATCGAATTGTAAATGAGTAATTTGCAGTCCAGGCCTAGTTTAAAGTTTTCGCCAGTAAGCCATGCGAGTTGAGCAGTTTTTAGCCTCATCTGAGTTATTTTCGCATCTATATGATTTTTCCACGTGAGTCGACGGTCAAGGTGAATACCGAGATATTTCACACATGTGTGTTGGGGTATATTCAGATTATTAATTTTAATGGGTGGACACGTCTCTTTTCTCAGTGTGAAAGTAATGTGGATACATTTCTGTTCATTCACCTTAATTCTCCACTTATCCAACCAAGCTTCCAATTGTGAAATGTGAGTCTGTAACATTCTAGACGCTATTTTTGAGTCATCGTGGACGCTTAAGATTGCAGTATCGTCAGCGAAAGTCGATGTGTGGGTATTAATATCCAATGGCATGTCTGAAGTATAAATGATATATAACAGAGGACCCAAAATGCTACCTTGTGGAACTCCGGTTTGTATATCTTGAGGAGAGCTGACAAAACTTTTTTCAGCAAGAGTGAATTTTCGATTTGTTATATAGCTTTTGAGTAGCTTGTGAGTATTTGTTGGTAACAAAAGTTTTATTTTAAACAGTAGACCTACATGCCAAACCTTATCGAAAGCCTGTGAAACATCGATAAAAAGGGCAGAGCAGTATTTTTTCTCCTCGAACGTTTTTCTGACAACAGTAACTAGCCTGTGGGCTTGCTCAATGGTGCTGTGTTTTCTCCTGAAGCCAAATTGGTGTGATGGAATACAGTTGTTTTGTTCCACATAAACAGTTATCTTTTCCATTAGGATTTTCTCGAACAGCTTTGACAAATTAGATAATAGGCTTATAGGCCTATACAATTCCACTTTTGTGTGATCTTTGCCTGGCTTGGGTATCATTTTAACGAGTGAAACTTTCCATTCTGGGGGATAGTATTCAAGGCGTATAATAGCATTAAAAATAAAGAGAATTATCTTTAATGCTATACGGGGTAACTCCAAGAGCATCCTGTTACCGATTCCATCGATACCAGGAGCTTTTTTGGGGTTTAGTTCAAAAATAGCCTTTTCGACCTCTCTCATCTCAAACGTTAATCGGGTAGCTGCTCGGTGCTGGGGTAAAATCGGTGGCAACTCTGTTACAGAACTTGTTATATTTGGCGTGAATACTTTTCTTAAATGTTCTACAAACAGATCTCCTTTTTCAGTATCATTTCTAGCCCAACCTCCGTCTGATTTTCTCAAAGGAGGCTTTCATAAGACAGGTCTTTTTAAATTTTTCGTTGCACGCCATAATGAGTAATCAGTTCTTGATGTTGGAAATTTTCAAGATATCTGTTGAATGAAGCAGTTCTCTTATGTTCAACCGTTCCTTAAGTTGAGGAGATCTGTGCTGTTGCCACTCTCTTCGAGCTCTTCTTTTTTCATTTAAGAGTCGTTCGACATCGGCAGACAAAATAATATTTTGTCTGTTGTGTCGGGGGGGTTTGGTAGCAAGTTGAGCAGCAAGTTTGAGATTTAGTTAAAAATTTTGAATCGAGAGGTCGATATCTTCCGGTGTTCTTAGCGGTATGTTTCCCGAGCAATGTGTACTGATAAATTTTTTATACTTCAACCAATCTGTTGTTTTGCCTGTCAGTGCTAAGTCACCAGAGGGGGGTACAATTCCTCGGGGGTTTAAAATAGTAACAACTATAGGTGTGTGATCAGATGAGAGATCCAATAATGGTTCTACATGGACCAATTCTCTCGCAATAGACATTGTTATTCCAAAGTCTATCAGATCGGGTATTTTTCGACGATCCGTTGGCCAGTACGTGGGTTCTCCACTAGAGATCACATCCATACCCAGCTTAGAAATTGTATTAAACAAAACACGGCCCTTAGGGGTAACAAGCCGTGACCCCCAGAATGTATGCTTGGCATTATAGTCTCCAGCTGCCAGAAAACGCGGTCCTAATGATTTGAAAAAGACTGTGTACTGATCCTCCGTTATGGAGAATCTGGGGGGAGAATAAATTGACGAAATCACTAAGTCCTTATCGAATTCTTCAAAACATATAGTAGTGGCCTGAAGATAATTTTCGCAAAGATCACACATAAGAAAATTTTTTAATCTAGATTTAATGAGAATAGCTGATCCTCCACATGACCTGCCTCTTGGGTCCTTAGTATCATACATTGTGTACCCGCGAATTGAAAATGAACTTCTCAGGGTTAAATGGGTCTCAGAAATAAGCATTACGTCAATTTGCTGATTTCTGAGAAAATACTCGAGCTCTTCTTTATGTTGGCATATGCCGTTAGCATTCCAGTAACATATTTTCAAACTGTTCATGGTTTAGTTAACAAAGCTTGCATCAAAATAGACTGATTTCTCATCATCTCTTGCATCATACTACTCATTGAGATTGTAAAGTTAGTAACAGTTTGAACCAGGGATTCAATGGATGCTTCAAGTCTGCTGAAATTTTGTATCTGGGGTTCAGATTGAGAAAGTGGAGCATTTGGATTGACTTGTGCGGCTTGTGGAGTTTTTGGGGGCTGTGGTTGTCCTCTTAGAACTTCAGAGTATGAAGCACTGTTGGTGATAATTTGTGGGTATTGTGGAATATAAAATTCCGGTTCTAACTGTGATTTCATTCGGGGGTTTCGGGTTCTGTTTAAATTTGAGTTTTTTAATTTTAAATATACCTCACAACCTCTGTAATTAGCAGTATGGGGGTTACCGCAATTGCTACAATATGCAGTAGAGTATTATTGAATTTCTATTTTCTTCGTAGCATAAATAAATATTTGCCAAAATCTATGAAAAATATATCTTTTATGTGCATATCATACCTTAATTTTTTAAATCAATATTCATTAAGAGCACAATATTGCACTTTATTCATGCGTATTTTTATATAAAAGAAAAAATTATCATAAACATTTGTTTGCCAATCCCTTAATTCTCAAAAATACAAATGGAGTAAAAAAAATACTATTTTCATTTATGAAAATTTCTTTTTTGTTATAAAAATGTGAAACAAATGCTTTTATTACGTCAAACATTTGAAAAGTTGACTTAAAAATTATGTAATAAGTCTACTAGTAACATCTGAATGCATTATAATTTAAAGTATGTAGTTAATTTAATATTTTTGGTAAATTAATTAATTGAAAGCCTAATCCAAGGCTATATCGCCATGGGACGCCAAATATTCAAAAGTAGCGGCACTAAAGCAATTATGCATTTTGCTCTTTCTTTATATAAATTTCTTTGGACCTAACCATGGGGCAGGGTATTGTTTTAGTTAATTCAGCGCCACCTATTCAAAAGTAGGGGCACTAAAGCAATGTCTTTGGTTACAAAAACAAAAAATATATTTTATGGAATGATACGAAAAAACAACAAAGCTTTACAGAAAAACTGTATCTGGTTTACTATATCTCCTATAGTAGCCAAAGAATTGGAGATATTTGAACGGAAAATCCTAAGAAAATGAATCGGAAAAAATTATGAAAATTTCATAAAACGATTTTAAAATAGTTACGACTATGAAAATGCCGATGTTCTACCCTTCTGTAGGTACGCCATGTCGTTGCAAGCCAGACTTGTTGAGCAACTTGCGCTACACGATAATATGCTTGTCAGCCAAATACACGAAAGCGAGAAAAACACCATTAATGGACGTATTGACGACGATCCAGCTCCTCTGAACCTTACCTCATTCTATATGAGCCCAGCCTCCGGCAATCATAGGTGCTGAATATGATATACGTATATACTAAATTTTGAATGAACAGTAATATGAAAATGTTTTGTCCATTTATGTAACAGAACTTTTGTTGTTTAGTTTCAGTAATGTTATTTATTTAGTTTTAGTAATGTTATTTACAGAGATCTGCTCTGTTAGCGACTTTAACAATGTTGCTTTTTACGTTAACTTAGTTATTAGAGTAACACACATATAGCTCTAAGAATGTTATTATTCTCATAGTATGTAAGACAATCAATGTAATCAAACAAGAAGAAGACTTGATAACATTTTTACTTACTTACTTAACAGAAAAAAATAGACACAGAAAAATTGTACCAATTTGTATGGAAAATTTAGAGGTACCTTCACATTTTCACTCATTACTTTTGAACCGCTTGACCGATTTTGCTCATTTTAAATACCAAACTGCTCGGGAGAATATTCAATACGCAAGCGGGGGTGCCCGCTTGCGTCTTCGCGTCGTGATCGCCATTTCAACAGACAGACAGACAGACGGACATCGCTAAATCGACTTAAAATTGCATAAGGATCACGAATATATACTTTAGGGTGTCTTAAACCTATATTTCGACATATTACAAACGGAATAACAAACTGATATATACCCTCGCCATATATGGTGGAGGGTACAAAAAGGATATGCTGAATTTTTACTTAATGGCCTAAGTCTAGAACAGCTTTTTCCGTGATAATTATCAGTGTAAGGAATTATAGTTCATTTAAATCTTTTTTTTACAGCTCAACAACATTTGACCAAAACAATTGAAGTAACCCGTGTTAATCTCTTCAATATTATAAATCAATACAAAGCAATATTTCCCGAAGAAGATGTACTAACTACTGATAACTTATCTGCAACAACTTTGACAAGTCAAAAACCTTTACAGGGTGTTAGTTGCGATGGTACACGTCTATTTCAATCATGGTTACATGAAAAGGTAAACTACATCACATCAAATATATTTTAAAACTTGTTAACATTAAAATTTCTTAATTATTACACAGATTACAGATTTTTTGAAGACATTAGAATTTGATTTGCAATGTGGTATAACCTCATTTGATACTGTACTGGGACAATGTATGTATTTTGGTTTATCCTTTAGTCGTGTGGGTGCCGATTTTAGAGCTTTGATGGCTCCGATATTTGTAAAAGTTATTAAAGAGAAATTTTTTAATAGTATTGCTACGGTAAATGAAAGTTTCGAAAAGGAATTGGAAAAATATACACTAATCAACAAAGTAACAGTACATAATAGAAATACGACAACATCTGTTAGAGACACAAATGAATCGGAAACTTATTCACCACCAGAAACTTTACTTGACTTTCATCCATTAGCTGCTTTATGTAATGGCTACCTAAATGCTTTTAATGATTTGCGTTTATGTGCTCCTACTGCTTTGGCAAATGATGTTACCAATAGTTTGCAACAATCTTTAGAAATGGTTGCTAAACGTATTTTGGCATTCTATCGACAAGAGCAACAAGCTTTTACAGGCAACGAAAGAGAAACATTCACTAAGCTTTGTTCATGTTTCGCTTATGATTTCATACCCTACCTACAACGTTGTATACATGCTATATTTCCTCAAAACATTTTAAGTAGTCATTTGGGTTTAAATTTAAATGCTCTAGAGAACACAAAAATAACTTATTTGCAATCAAAAGATATTTTAGAACCACTAAAGCATTTATTACCCAACAAAGTTGAGACGTATAAAAAACAGGAGACAATCAAGGTGGAGGAATCAGCTGTCACTGTAACAGCAGAAGGTTAAGAGGTAGTTGTTTTGTAAAAAAATACAATTTTTAAATTCCATAATTAATTTAAATGTTAAATGCAATAACATATAACAAGATGACAACATTTAATTTTAACTACCAATTTAGTTTTTGTTTTCAATAAATTTTAATACCATCAAAAGCAGTATAAAACAGAAAGATCTATACAAGTGACACTTTTACACGAGAAAGTTTTTTTTTTATTTAGAACAACATATGCAAAAGTTAAATTATTAATTTAATTCTATTTTCAAAACTATTAAATAAAAGAAGCAATACTGTTTAAACTGGCAAAAACCGTGATATTGAATAATTCAAAACTAGCACTAACATTAAATAAATTGAGAACCTAAAATTTGTGTAGAATAGTAAAAAAATCGGGAAAATTCTCTGTTGAAGTCAGTCCAGTCCTCATGAGCTATGAGCCATGAAATTTATGGACTGTAATCAAATATTTTTGAAAAATATCAGCGATGTTACTGGACAGTAAGTCAACCATTTTTTTAAGCAAAACGTGTAGAAAAATAAGGCCTTCCAGCCCTTACAAAGAAATTCCTGAGCTATAAGTGAATTAATTTATAAACTTAAGATAAATCTCAAAGTACCACATATAGCTCGATTTTACAAAAGAATGCGGAGAAGAAATATCAGTGTCGTTCCAAAGGGATTTAAAGCTATAAGAAAATGTGTCTAGAATTCATTAATCTAACATCTATCTCCAATGGAAATATGTACACATTCAATGATTAATGAACAATATCAAGGTACCGCTTTCAGATTCAGAGTTATAAACTTATTAAGCTACGTAATGCAGTAATACATCCTAGAAAATTTTCAGCGGGAAACGTAGAGAGCATACAATAAAAAAACCGTGGGCGTTTATTAGATATCACTTGAGTTTGCAAAAAGATACAAAAAGATGCAAATAAGGAAGATTCTCAATTCGCTAGACCGCAAAAGTAAAATCGCCTTTAAGAAGGATTTAATACTTTATTTGCTATACTTTCATCCCCACCAGCAGGATGAAGAGTGGCCACATATTCTGAAAACGATTGAATCAAAAATTACTGACGTTAGCAATAAACTAAATGATTCAAATCAATTATTATCCACCATTAGATGATACATTGTATCTGTAAAATATTCCCATTCTCACCTAAGATTTGTATGAAGTTTTCTGGATATTAGAGTAAATTTATTTCAAACATTGTCAAAAGCTAAGGTGGAGTATTTGTTATTATATTTTATCCCTACTATCCACAATATTTAGTTTAATTAAAGTTATAAAATTTAATTAAAAATGCCTGTGAATTATTGCAAAAATCACCCTCTTTAACCCTCAAACCGGCTATGCCGGTGACCAAAAATGCGTCAAAAGAGTATTTTATGATTTGAAATAAAGCTATTCCTGTAGAATAAAAAAAATTTACTTATTTTATTGTGATAAAATATTTGGTCAGTGCAGGGGTTGGAAGCGAGAAAGTGTCTAAATTAATATTTCGTAAAATAAAAAATAAAAACAATTTTATTTCGGAACACATTTCTCAAAAAACTGACAAAAATATTAAAGTTTACTGAGAACCGTTGATAATAAACAGTTTACTACATCAAGATTAATGACTTAGTTTTTAAAATAAGTCCCTTCTTTGGCTCAAGCATGAACATCAGGGTGGCCCATTTTGAAGTTTTTGTTGAATTTGCTGCTCTTAATTAAAATTATGAATGATGTCGCCTTTACAAGTATATGTTCCAAATTTCAAGGTCATACGACGTGGGGAACCATTAGCGCAAAGATCGACTATTTTTCCGAAATGTACTAAAATCGCCAAAATTAATGTTTTTTTTTATTGGGATGAAAACTATGTACAATGGAAGCGTTACTAATGACAAAAATTCCTATGAGGCCAGAATGCGTTAAGTTTGCATGTAACACAATGCTGTATAACTCTTGATGAACTCAACCGATTCCAATAAAGTTTACTCAAAATGAGCTCCATGTTGATTTCTAAGTGATCCTGCTTGATGTAGTCTAGTTAGGGTCATCTTAGCAGTGTTTCTAATGTGAAGGTGCTAAGTTGTTTCGTCAAAGAGTATCTTAAGTGATTCAGTTGAGGTGGTTGCTTAAAGCTCATTTTAGAATTAAAAGGGCTATCCTTTTACTCTAGTTAATATCTATCAAAAAAAAAAAAAAAATGTAAAAACTGAAGTGGAATATATTATTATTTTTCTACAAACTTTTTTATTTGAGTGTTGGCAACGAAACGGAATTTGAAAAACATACTTACTCTTAATTTTTCATGCCGAATACGACGTATTAATTTCATTGAAAAAGAAGCGTATGATGGTTTGAGGGTTAAAGCTTTCATATTACTTATACCATATCCTTAGGTTATTTTTTTTTGATTAGTTTATATTTAAAAAATTTATAATCATTAAAATTATCTACTGGCTGTTTGCTATATTCCCTTTTATAAGCTAAGTATATACTGTAGTGTTATCATTTGTCTATACCATTCCATATATATTACATGAGTATGTGTATACTTATTTGGCCATTATCCTTCTTTACTTAATATCCTTCAGTGTATGTGTTTGTTCATTAATGTCATTTCGTATACAAAAAATATGTATGTACTGTTGTTTTTTCCCCTGTCCATATTTTTCTTTTAAAAACTCTGCTCATTTATTTGATTTTTGTGCCATTGTTCTTCTTGTTGCTAATTTATCGCTATAATTGCCAAATGACCAAATGGGGAGTTTTATTACACCAGCTGCAAAAAAATGATGACCATAGCAATGAAATTTTCCTATAATCTCCCAACCCCCTTTGGAGGATGCTACACCATAATAGAATGGTAAAATAAGAAGAGAAATATTGTAGCCAACAAAATTATTGACTCTATTCGATTTCGTATTTTTGTCCATGTTCGTTTTTGTTGACTCCCTAACTTCCATTTGTGTGTGGTTGTTTTGAATTCATGTGGCTAATTTTTCGTTTTTAATTGTAATTCATAAATTACATTATTTACTTTTCGTATGTGTGTTGTAGTTGGGGGAAAGGGATAAATATTATTTCCACATTTTTTTTTGTTTGTTTCAAATGGATTTTTTTATGAGATAAATAATTTAATGTTCATTAGCCAGGAGTATAGAAAAAAAAAGATTAAAGAAAATATTAGGGATTTTTTAATATACATTTTGTATTGTGTCAAATATGTCTTGAGTCGAATATAGCGAGCGCAAAAAACGAGATCTAATCCGCTGAACTTTTGGTTCAGCACAGATGAAAAAAAAAAATATAAAAACTAAAAAAAATATAAAAACAAAATATCTAACAAGGAAGACCTTAAAAGAGCTTTAATACAAGCAGAATTAGATGCTAAAGGCAGTCCAACAAAATATTCTTTTTTTTTATTTTATTAAATTGTTTATAAAAACAACATGCATATCAAACTGTATGCGCACTTTTTTTGACTTTTTTGGCATTGTAGTAAATTTTTTTTGTCCATATCTTAGTTTAAAGGAAAACAGTCTGTAAATATCTAATGTATTAAAGCTTTTATATATAATCAAAAATAATGAAACAAATTAAACCAGTCAAAATAGTAGTTTTATTGAAAGTTTTTGTTAAGTGTATATATACTTTATTAGGCAACTGTATATACATTATTATACATTAGGTTTATTTTTTTTCGAATTTTATATCTATATCTATAACTACTTGTAAAAAAAATGACTATCCCTACTTACCTGACTTTTCTATATTTTTTGTAAACAAATACAATTTGAACATTTGGGCCACCATTGTTCGAAAGCTGTTTTTGAGTATTGACATCGCGGGAACGCGAAATAGAGCAATTATATTATTTGCCCTAATCTACCTTTACTTACAGACGCATAATTCTATTGTTAGCTTTAGTTGTTTTTAATATTTTAACTAATTTCGAATATTTTTTTAACAAATATTTTTGTTTATATTTAAAAGAGAAAAGCCAATAATTTCTTAGGCTTGGCAAGATTTTTAAACATTCTTAATTTTTAAGGAACTATATCTATAACTACTTAGCAAGTCTATATCTACTTAAACTTGTATAGAATATTTATAAAATATTCGAAAACAAACCTATTATTTTTAACTCAAAAACAATTTTTGAAGAATAAAAAAAAATAAAATGAACATGTACGAACATGTTTTATATAATAAAAGATGATTCTCCAAAATTCCTTCATTTGATACCAAATTTGTGTGCAGTTTTTTTTTTCAATTATAAGAAATAAACTGAAAAACAAAAAATGGTTCTATCTTGTACTTATTTATTAATCTCTTAACGTAAAATTGGGCCGCTAAACAATACGTGTTTTTTTATTTCTCTATCACATATCCGAGTTTTACTAAATAATATCGGATGGAAACTTTTTTGTTCTATCTCTTTTAAGTTTTAATTTAAGTATTTTTAAAGAAACTTTTTTGAGCGTCTTAGACTGAAATAATATGAAAATATAGATTTCCACAAAAAAAAATCGCTTTTGCCACCAAAATAGCGCATTTTAATCAAAAATAGTTGGTCACGTTAATTATACCTTATAATGAAAATGAATTCATAAGCAGAGATAATATATTATAGTTTTGTAAAATAGGTGGACAGTTTAGGTTGACCTCGCTTGGAGAATAGTCCGAAAAAGTAGAAATTATGGAGCAGAGATGTTTGCAAATTTGTTTTAGTGCAGTACTAAAAGTTATTTTTTCTGGGATTTTTATTTATTTTTTTTTTTTGGAAACTTACTTTTAAACTGCTTATATACTTTTCCAGCTTATATACAGCTGTTTAAACATACATATTTTCTTTTCAAACAAAATTTCCAATATGAATTGTAAGTAAAAAGTTCATTCATTCAAAAACGTGTGAAATTTAGGAATTTGCGGATTTACACACGACTTAATACTTATAGCATACAATCAAATTTAAAATGGAGAAGTTACTGGCTACATGATGAGGTCATACATATAGTGTTACCATAAAAACCATATTTTTTTGAATTTCAAAAACTACAATATATATTTATGCAATTTCACGCGAAAATATACGCGCTCCCCCCCCCCCCCCCCCCCCCCCTTTTCATATTCTTTTTTTCCATGACGTACAGAGGTACCATTATTTTTTCTTTTGTGGTTGTAAATGCATGATTTAAATGGGAGTTACAAATTGGTCGTTGGTCGTTAGGTCTTTTATAAATAATATTACAAATTGGTAGGTGGATTTTGAATGCTTTTAAGTCTACCACTAAATACAAACGAAAGCACTCAAGCTGAATTTGCAATAGGCTCTATCTCTTCTGCCTGACATATCTACTTTTACTGTGTCCTAAACTCTTATGCTAACACACAAACATACACATAAGCATGGAGAAAAATTAGGAAAACCAAAGTGTATTCTATACAATAAAATTTCATAAAAACCTACATTTGTGGAGGAATAGTTCAGAACCAAAATAAATGAATTCTTTGCGAAATAATACGGAGGAAATTATTTTATTTTTCCAATAAGGAATTTTAAGACTGATGACCGGTTTTATAGGTAAATTTTAAATTTGTTTTCTTGAAATTCATAGTAATTTTTTCGTACAATATATGAAACTTTAGTATTAATTGCATAACTTAAAAAAGCGGGACTTACAACAGATGTCGTATCTTTTACACAAGGTTTGTGTCTTTAATAACTTATATGGAATTTCGAAGGGTAAACATACAGGGTGGCGCAAAAATAACCTTCCGATGTTTTTTGGCTGTAATTTAAAAAAAAATGAAAAACTTTGATTCTTCTTGTGGATTATTTTTATTTGGTCTTTTAATTTTTTTTACATCAAGTCGAGAATATGATGTCATGTAAATGTCCGCCGCCACAGTTGATTGTCATTTGAGCCCTTTTTATGGCATTTTCCATCACTTTGGCCAAAACTTCCGGCGATAGGTCCTCACATTCTTGACGGATATTGTCTTTAAGAGCTGCAAGAGTCTGAGGCTTGTTGACATAAACCCGCGACTTCAAAAAGCCCCACAAAAAGAAGTCTGGAGCGGTCAAATCAGGCGATATTGCTGGCCAGTGCAAATCGCCAAAACGGGAGATTAGGCGCCCGGGAAATGCATCCTTCAGCATATCAGTTGTGGCACGTGCAGTGTGTAGCGTTGCACCTTCCTGTTGGAACCACATGTTTTCCAATCCCAATTCATCAAGTTGCGGTAAAAAGAACTCGTTGATCATTGCTCTGTAGCGCTCACTATTCACAGTAACCGTTTGGCCCGCGACGTCTTCGAAGAAAAAAGGTCCGATGACTCCTCCAGCGAACAGCACACCATACAGTGACTTTGAGCGGGTGTAATGGCTCTTCGTGGGTTACACGCGGATTTTCAGTGCCCCAGAAGCGTAAATTTTGCTTTTTTACGTACCCGCTAAGATGGAAATGGGCCTCATCACTCATGATTATTTTTGATGAAAAATCATCTTCATTATTGCTCAAATAAATAGTCACCAATATTCCGCGTTCTGGAGCAGTGTAGCGTAACATTGTTTATTAACGTGTATTTCGCATGTGTTTACTACACAAATGTCAAAACAGAACTGACATTAGGGGCCAATCGCAAAATTTATAGCATTTTCTGATAGGAGGATTACTTTTGCGCCACCTTGTACGCCATTTATTCTAACTTAATCATTAAACGAAATAGTGTAAACAAAAATGTTTTGTTGTGCGGGAAGTTTTGCTTTACTTCTTTAATTTGAAAAAATTGTAGCTGAATCACATCGATTGCTCACCGAAGCTTATCCTGAATATGCTCTATTTAATGTGCGAGAGATTGTTTCTGCGGTTCAGAAGTGGTCAGCCAAAATAGTTCGAAGATTATGGATTGAGGCATTACTCCATCAAAATTGTTGTCAATCTCAAAAAGAAGTTTCAAAATTATTTGGAGTCACTGAAGTAGCTATTTTAAAACGTTTTTAAAAAGCCGGATTCATCCAAAATTGGAAGTAAATTGGGTACCACACTAGTTGAAGCCGAAAAGTGTTGGGAAACAATTTTGCATGTGCGAAATGCTGCTTGAAAACCATAAAAAGAAGTAATTATTCCATGGAATCATTACAAGCGATGAGAAAAGAAGCCATTACGACAATCCGAAGCCCAAAAAGTCATATGTGAAGCCCGGCCAACTAGCCAAATCAGCGCAAAAGCAGAATATCCGTGGCGCCAAGGTAATTATCTGTATTTGGTGGGACCATAAGGGGAGGGGGACCTTCTGATGAAGTGTAGTAATCGACCCAGACGATTACAGGGGACCTGTACTGAAGACAAATAATTCATTTAAAGCTAGCATTGGCTGATTAACGCCCGGACATAAAGATGTAATATTGCATCACGACAACGCTCTGACACATGTTGCAAGACCGGTTTAAAACTATTTAGAAATAGTGGTTGGGAAATTTTTCCTCACACGCTTTACAGTCCAGACCTTGCCCCGTCCCACTACCATTTGTTTCGATCGATGCAGAACGACTTTATCTGGAATACGCTTCACTTCAGAACAGGGTTTTCGAAATTTGTTTAATTTGTTCTTGTCCTCAAAAAATTAAGTTTTCTTTTGGCGTGGAATCAATATGTTGCCAGAAAGATGGGATAAGATCATATCTAAGGATGACCAATACTTTGAATAAATTTATATTGTACTAATGTTTCACAATAAACGCCCAAAATTTGCCAAAAAAATCCCACATTTTTATGTTTAATCAAGAATTAACTAATTTTACGAAACTTACGCCAACTTTTCGTATTTTAGTTTTGTTTTTCTTATATTTTTTAATGCAATTATTTTTTTTTAGATTTAAAAAAAAATAATAATAATATTTCAAATATAAAATGGTCTCTGATATTGTAAACCAATGAATTTAATTTATTACAGTAAATTTAAAATAGCGAAAAAGAATTTGAATATTTTACGAAAGATTTTCGTAAAAAAGTTTTCGTATATCTTGCGTATAGATTTTTACATCACTGAAGTTAACTTTCTAAATAATTTTTTATGTTGGTTGGTCTCAAAATTAATATTCCAATTAATAAACAGAACACTCTAAAATCTTTAAATCTCAGAAAAAATTCACTTTAGCTTTAGATTTTACTTAAATTGTCACTAAAATATTTGCCCTGAAAGTTTTTTAATACATTTCAGGAAACTTACAAGGAAACTATCCCAAGAGGAAACTTTTACTGCGATAGAAATTGAATACGTGACAAGAACGATATAAATAAAAAACCTATATACGAGGGTGGGCCAAAAAGTCCGGGACTTTTGGAGTGAAACACATTTTTTTTTGAAAAAAAAATATATTTTTCAAAATAATCTCCATTTAGCTCAATACACTTTGTCCAAAGTTTCTCCGATTTTCGTATCCCTTCCAAAAACTAGGGTTTTTCGAGGTCCATAAAATATGCATTTGTTTGATCAATAATTTCATCGCTAAATCTCTTTTCACCGAGCTATTTCTTTAGGTTTGGAAATAGGAAATAGTCACTGGGGGTTAACTCCGGAAAATAAGGCGAATGAGGAGGTAATTCGTAGTCTACTTCATGGATTTTTGCCAAGCTGTCACACGATTCCGTCGATTGTGAGCAAACGCGGCAGCCATCTTGCGGCAAGCTTTCTCATACCAAAGTAATCGTTCAAAATTGAAACCACTGAGCCATGTGGGATGCCTATGTCTTCCACAATCTATCGCACATTCAATATCCAAGACCTCAACTGGGCGTCCAGATCGTTCGGCATCTTCCTTGCTTGTAAGGCCACAACGAAAGTCAGTAAACCACTTTTTTACCATTGAAATCGATGGTGCAGAGTATTTATCAATCTTTTCCAGGGTTTGATTGACGGTTTTTTTTCGCAAAAAATAATGTTTAATGAGCACTCGAAATTCACTTTTCTCTATTTTAAAAAACGCAAAGTAAATGACAGTAGTCTATTAACAGGTAGTACTTGATGGGAGCAGTGTTGTATATCATATAACTTAGAGGGAAGTTCGAAAAGTCACCGACTTATTGATCCGCCCTCGTATCTATTATAAGATCAGTCTCATGTAAAGCAGATAAAATGAGCAGGGAAAATATTTCTTTCAAAGCAACAATAGGTAAATTGGCTACCAAATGAAAGTAATTTCCAAAATCTCGATAAGCAGAATTTTTATATTATGTGGAATGAAAAAAATATATGTTCAGTTCAGTTTTAAGTTCAAAACTAGTGCATCGGTAATTTTCGTTTTGCAAGTTCTTTAACGTTATGTATAGAAAATTTTTATTTTGAAAATTTCATAAGCAGAATTTCGATAAGCAGAATTTTTATATTATGTGGAGTCTAGAATGAAAAAAATATATGTTCAGTTCAGTTTTAAGTTCAAAACTAGTGCATCGGTAATTTTCGTTTTGCAAGTTCTTTAACGTTATGTATAGAAAATTTTTATTTTGAAAATTTCAGGCATGCTTCCATATAAAAATTAACTTTTTTACCCCTCCTTTTACTACCTAATTTATCAATTTTAAAGGGCTTTTAGATCACGGCATTAAAAAGGTATTGGTTGCCAACCTTGCAAAATATCTACAATAAGAGTAGAAACAAAAAATACTTCATATTTGCAGTGTCGAAAGATATTTTACAGGAAGAATACCAAAATAAATTATTATTTTGTGTGCTCTCCATTAGCTTTGATTACACTTTCAATCTTCTAAGCATCGATTCTATTAGCTTTCTGGTTACTTCGGCAGATATTTTTTGCCATTCTTTCAATATAATTTCAAACTAATTTGGGTGAGTCCTTGCCGGTACAGATACTCAAAAATTTTTATGGGGCTGAGATCGACCGACTGGGGGAAGATAAAGCTGTTTGGGAGTACGGTAATGCAGCCATTACTTCATTAATTTTGCGGTGTTCTTGGGATAATGATTGTCTTGATGAAATACGAAAGTTCGAGTCAAGAAAATTTTAACTGGTTTTATCCTTTAAAAAACTAAAAATTTCCTCTCATTGCTATATATCACATTGTGCCAGAATGTATTGGGTATATTTCGATACTTTTAACTAAAATCCCGACGTCGCTGCAGATTGATTTTAGATATTTACGTTTTTCTTCTTAGATCTCGTCCATATAGTCCATTTGCATTTGGTGCTCTTTGTATTGTGCTGGCACAAATACTGACACCTGACCTTTCTGAAATGTTCTCAAACACGTTAATTTATGGGAAGAATTTTCTGAGTGTTGCTTCTCTTACAAAAATAATATATAGAGTACTATTAACAGGCATAGAATTTTTATTTTAAATAAAACACAGCTCTGAAGTCTATTTTGTAAATTTGTGGAACTTGTAAAAAGAACGGTGTCAGCGGGTATTCAACCCAATTGGCTTATTGGAGCATCGTAAGTATGTGGGTTGTTGTCTGCTGATATAAGGTAGGAGGCATTCCGGATTATTGTTCGTACGCTTAAAGGAATGGGAATTATCAATGTTCGATCCGAAAGCGTCATATGTAAAGATATAAGGGTCTAAATTCGGAGACACGGTAAGGTATTCCTGATTTTAGTAGACATTTTTCAAATGAAACCTAATCGCTGTTGCGATTTTTGAAGAAGTTGTAAAAAAGAACTCAAAATATATATCAATGAAAGTGCTAACGGCGAAGATCACTGTTTAAGCATCAGTGCTGACATCTGGCAGGGACGACTTGTTTACGCTTACATTCAATTACTTGGCTCATTCCAGACCCTTCTACCTTCTGGTATAAAGGTACGACAAAGGAATAGTCTATATCTTTTTCGCGTTATTTCGTCAATTAGTTTTTAAATTCCGGAGTTTTCCATTCTATCACTTAGTTAATTCATCTGGCTTTACATTTTCTTTTTGAGCCTATGATCAGAACTGCGAGTTCCCATTTTTTTTAGAGGAACTGATGTTAAATGCAGATTTCTTTCATTAAATCTACCATTTATTCTTACGATTTAATTACCATTGAATAATTTCTTTCCAAGCACTGCAAGTATAGTTGTGTATGTTTTTGCAAACTAACAACATATTTACTGAAATTTTCGCATAAAATCAAAATCGGCCTTTTTTTGGTTGCATAAAATCCATACATTCATCTAAATTTTTTTGGTACAATATGGTTCTCTTTTTTTCTGTTTTTGCTTTTTTGTTTTATAGTGATAGTTACTCTGGCTGGTTTACAAAACTAACTCAACTTTAATTCAAATGGAATTTAGGATTTTGATTGTGTATACATAGAAGCGTATAGATTTTGTGGTATGAATGTATTTTTGTTTTGAAGCAATCTATATATCTATGTATGTGAGTGGCGGTGGTATTCATATGTATATATTATCTGTGTGTTGTTGCATGCACCAATAGTCTTCCAATTCTAAAATTGCATTTTGGTAAAAGGTCCGTAATTCTATTCTATAAACTCGTATGCAATTCGCACTCTTTTTTCTTCTTTTTAAAATTGCATTGCGTACGCGTTTTTTTCTGTGTGTTGATTTCCCCCTCAGCTTGATTGATTGGGTTTTTAGATTTTTTTGTTTTGTTGAGGGGGGGGAAGGGGGTTAGTTTTCTTTGTTTCTCTAACTACATAAATGCATTTCTGTTTTATTTATAAACCTTTACTAAAGTACCATATAACCTACAACATTTTATATTACAACGCAGATTAATTGATAAGTTATTATAATTCCTTACTCTCTGTTTGACTCTGTCCAAATTTAAGCCAAATTTTAGGAATATACTGGAGGGTTCAATCAAGGACAGTAGAAAATACAGGATGTACTGAGTTGCCAGAATCGATCCAATCATCAAGCCGCCGAGCTATGGAGCCAATCATAAACGAACCTCATACTCCTCGTGATTAAACATGATTGTGCATATTTTGAATACCGAGGGATATATCTATTAAATACATTTTATGTTCAATTAGCTGAAGTTTCCTTTAAAAAAACAGGACCGCGAAAAATTCGTGTAGATTAATTTTATCTTTTCGACAACATATCATAATTTCATCCAAATTGGAGTGAACGAATACCGTAGATCTTACTTGTAAGTCTCTTGCACTGTCTCAAAAGTCGTTCATATCAATAGATTGCACTCATCTCGAGCTTTAACTGAATAGAGACGTTGACCGGTATAGGTCTTTCAATAGTATTCTCTTGAAGCTATAACTTCTTCCATGACGTACCCTAGAGCTACACCAGAAAAAGTCAATTGCCTCCTTTACCATGCCCAGAAACCAAACTCAGAATTAAGAAATTATTTTGACCAAGACAGTTAAGATTTTCCTGTTTAAATAAGTTTGTTTGACCTTTTTCTTATTTTAGATCTCTACCTTAAAGGGTTTTAACATGCCATTAAAGGGGACATTGCATATTATAAAAAGTATTTATTTACCACAGGGAAAACAGATTTCAGATTTTATGTCTATGAATTTTGGGTAGGATACTATTTTGGAGAATTTCTAAAAATACCATCTCAGTTGGTGTTTACGCTGGTGAAGGAACCTGCATGATGAATTTCAAATTCCTAGTTTCAGCGGTTGGGCAGGGTGATTAAGGGACACTTTTTCTCTATTTATCCCCATTCTTGCCATGTTCATAGTGGATATGAGTATTCCAAAAAGTAACTAATCACTGAATTAGCATATACACGCGCGAAAATACATGTTTTTTTCAGCACCCTCATCTCAGTGGATGTCTACACCGGAATAGTAGCTCACATATTTCAAAATCCTAGATCTAAAGGTTTAGGAAGGGTGATTATGAGCGCTGTTTTTGATCTACATTTTTATTGGATATTCCATCAATAATCTCCCTACTGCTGGGAACACATTTTTTATTTCGAATGTCAATCCAAAGGAGTTTTTACCACTTCCCGTTTTGCTGCTACCAGCATACTTTAGGAAATACATATTTTAAAATGTCAGATTACAAGTTCCTAGCTCCAGCGGCTGGGTGATTATGACTTTTTCGTTATATATCCAGATTTGTGCCACATACTGATTGAATGGGTTTTTGGGCAGGACGTTATGGAGGAGACTATTTCCCTCCTTACTCCTCCCCGTTAGAATTTTTAGTACCCCAATCATAGTAAATGTTTACATGAGAAAAGCAGCCCACAAATTTCAAAATCTTTGCTCCAGCGGTTGGGGATAGGTGATTAAGGGCGCACTTTTTTCTGCCACAAGGCAGATGTCTCTTCTCAGTAGGAATAGAACGGATGTTTTGAGACTGACGGCCGTGTTGGTGCTAATTGAGGTATAATGTAGATGTGGTGTACTAGGTGAGGAAGAGACATTATGTCAAAACCTTTCCAATTATCGAACACTACAGGGCAACCGATCCTATATCTTTGATGACCACATTCTGTATGACCTTTCGGTAATATGGAATATCGGGCCGATTTCGGGATATTAAATCGCTTCCCGAAATAGGATCCAAATTATACTTGAAGTATTATATCATATAGTCGGCATGCCCTACTTTAATTTTTGTACTAGTTTTGTATTTTAGTTTGTTTTTTGTAAAAAAAATTATTGGCATGGGCCAAAAAAAAACTCTTAAAATACCGATACCGAAATAACTTTAATATTATTAATCTGAAAACACCTATACCGAAAATACTAAAATAGCGTTATCCTACCGATAATAACCTAACCGAAATAACCTAAAATCGCATCGTTTCGGCTGTCAACCATGTTAAATACCATATGCACCTTTTGGACGCCTTGCATTGATTAGAATAGTATGATTTGCAAAAATATTCATCTCTGTTAAATAATTGTCTTCTTGTAATTTTAGTTACTCGTCAATTAACCTTCAAATGTATATGAGTATAAATGCATATCCTTTGGTTTATGCTGCCCAATATACACATAGGTCCTTTAGTTTCGTTTTTTTGTTCTATTTCGTTTCGTTTTAATTCAGTACAAATTTGATTTTGTTAACCTGAAAAAGCTGATTTACGCAAATACCCAAAAATTGTTTTTCTATTTCATTTCTATTTCACAACGTTTTCATATTCACTAGGGTGGCAATCATGCACATAAAAAGTTATTTTCTTATAAATTTGAAGGTCGGGTCAGAATATTATTAGAAATCTGTCAATGTTTATGCTCGTAATTAAATACATACAATAAATACCTATCAGTGCTTAGATACCTATATTTTTAATCTCAGTCCATATTAGATTTTGGATCACAGTTATCTGCTCTGACCAGAAATTTTATTGGCACATGATTTTACAACTTTGTGTTATTTTTTGTAGCGTTACCAACTGAGCTAAATGAATTTTTGCGCTTCGTTTTTTCGCTAGTGTCGTCAAAATAAACATACATTACCCTTTTGCTTACAAAAAAAACACAAAGTAATGTATCTTAAAATAGATTTTTAAAAATATTTCAATTATTACTTAACATTTATAAATCATATATAACGTAATCAATAATCAGTAACTTCCCAGCAAAAAAATGGTAGTCATTCTGGGACTATAACTTTTTTCATTGCTTCCTAAACTTCAGTTAACATTCTTTTATGATTTTTTGGTGTTATTCTAAGGCACTTCCAAAGAATTGATGAGTTCATATTTCAAATGCAGCAATCTGGATATAAACCCGATGCATATCTTAAAAAATCACTCTTCATTACTTCTAAAGCATAAGTTATAGTATATCGTATATATTTTGAATCTAAAGAATTTATTCAGATTGAAAATATAACTTTTTAAATATTTTTATTAAATCATTTTTATATTTTAGTTTAAAATTTCATGAGGGTAAGAATTTATGCAGTTTTGCAATTTTTATAAAAGTTTTGAAATATCAAGAAAAATAGATATTTTTTAACCTTTAATTGAAACTAGCTGGCCTGTCATTTGCATTTTTTCAGCCTTAAATATTTATGAGGACGCAATCTGTGCATTTTTGCATTATGCTTATTATTTAACACTACACCATTTCCAGTTTTAATTCAGAATTTATCAAAATAATTTTAAAATTGTGTACAAATTATTTCAAATTGCCCAAAAATGTTTTAAAATTGTGCAAAAATTATTTAAAATTGTTCAAAAATATTTTAAAATTGTCTAAAAATGTTTCCAAATTGTACAACCAGTTTTAAATTATCCAAAAATATTTTAAAATTATTCTAAAAATTCAAATTTTTGAAAAATGTTTCAAAAATGCTTTTTCACTAATGCAGAATAATTTATTTGTTTTAATAAAGAGTATTTGTATATTACATTTCGCCTCTTTAAACTTATTTTTCTGCATTCTTATGAAATAAATTTTCATCAAAGCTTAAATACTACAAAGTATATGAACATTTTGCACTCATGCATCAGAATACCTAATCATTGTATTATCATTGCTTCCTTAGAGTAAAATATGAGTAATGCTAGTAGCTACATTTGAATACTTCCATCCTATGACACGCTAATGTTAAATTCATCGATGAAACCAGAAAAGAAGTGAAAAGATGTGATGCCTTTGCCATAGTAGTGATGCTTTTATTGCTTCTTTGGTAGCTTCATTTTTGCTGGGTTATTACTTTATGCTTGCAAATAATGAAAAAGCTATCGAGCTATCATTACAAGGTAACGCATAAGAATATCGCACCCATTACCAAAGTTTTGCTGGGAGGTGTTGTGAAAATGGAATATAAGTTGGCAAAGGTTTTCAAAAGTTGTAAGGCACATTTAGAGCTCTTAAATTATAAATTGTCAATATTATTACCACCCTAATACCTATGCGCAAATGTATATATATGTAATAGTTGTTTGTATTTTCATCAAATTCTTTTCCAGTTTTAGTTTTTAGAGCCTATTATTGTAAATTGTAAATAGCAAATAGTGTTACTTTGAGTCTAGATCGTATAACGCATTCATTTATTGTATTTATGTTGTATGTTTAACAAAAAACAACAACAAAAAATATAACAACATTCACATTTGTTTATTTTAACTATTTTGCAATACAGTTCAATTCCACAAAGCCGTTCTGCCAGGGCTTACGACGATGTTTCGTAGTAGACAATATATAACTACTTCAAAAACTGTTTTGTTTGTTTATTTTCTAAACTGAAAAATAAGTAAATTAAAATATTAATTATTTAGTATTTAATACAAATGGTTTAAACAAAAATTATGTGTTCCTATTTTTAAATTGATTACCATTTAACCTTAATTGCATACAAATTCTGATTGAATTATGTATTTTTAGGCTTTAAAGGCAATGCTTCCAATTCTTATTTGGTTATGCAATATTCGTGCTAGTTCCAATCTTATCGAACTTTTATTGAAACCCCTTTTTGAGTATTTTTCGATTAACTTGTGCAAATATATAAGCACTACGTAAATCAAACTTCTTTCTATGAAGAGTTTATTTGAATTTCGAAAATGAATGGATGGATGGAAATACTAAAGTCCTACCGAAACTGGGATATTTGTAAATATCAAAACCGAATATTTGGTTCAGAAAGTTTTTGTTATTAAAACTTTTGATAACAACTTTCCCAACAAACAAAACGTTCCGTTTACGTACCGTTTTCTGCATCCGTGTATGGACCAGGAAATGGATTTTAAAGAACATCAAAACTGATTCGAATCCGTTGAAATACCTTCAATGGCGGACTGTTAACGAACCCACATGTCGGGTGAAAAACGGGGTTGTCCGTTGAAAGTCCGTCAATGACGTGCCGTTTACGGAATACGGTATTCAGGCTGTATTCGTACCAGGTGAGATCATTATGAATATAAGTTTGAAAAAATTGTGAGGATCATCGCTAGAGGGAGTGTTGATATATAAGCCTATTCAAACCATAAGTAGTTGTGGGTAAAGGTTCATAATAAGCACAGAGTTTAGGTTGAATGGGAGACCATCAAAATAAAAGGCGAGTACACTCGGTAGCAATGGTGCGATTCTCTCTAGCGCCCCTCCTCACACATACAAATCAGGACATAAAACCCTTCGGATTCTTCTAAAAAGTCCGGAGAAAGATACATACCACCAGATTCCCCAAAAATTTGCTTCATTTTATTTTTGACGTTTTCCAACATGAAAATACAATTGACTGTTCACAACAAAATAAATGTATAGTGTATTTCAATACAACGTAAAAAATATAATACAGGTTGTGAATTGCCCAATTATAATATTTTTTTTTATATTTTTATTAACATGTGTATATTGAATTAGTGAATGGGTTAAAGATTTCCATTTAAATTTTATGCATATAATTTTTTTTATGAAAAGATCGAATATCATATTTTAAGTCAAGACCCTTTGTCTTGACTTGTTTTTAAATTATCGTCAAAGTCGAGGTTCTAGCTATTTTTTGATAATAGTTAGGAAAAATTTATTTTTAAAATTTAAGTTTTTATGCCTGGTTTGTTCCTAGACTAACGCTTTAACCGTCTTACATTGACAAACATTGTTGGGGGTAATCATATTTAGTTTCAAATTTAACAATAGATTTTGGTCCACGAATTTAGACTCCACCTTCGAACTTTCTAAATATTGAAAAGAACTTACGCATTAAAAATTTGTTGCTTTTTAAAAAATATGTTTTTCGTGGCGATCTTTAAAATATAAAAAAAACTAATTTTGTATCTTGTATAGTTTAAAAGTTATTTATATACAATTTTGTAGGGATACTTTAATGAAATTTAATTTTTTTTTATAATTTTCATGACGACAAATTTTGTAAATTAAATCCGAGGACTATAAACTAAAAACTTATTTTTTAACACTTTTTAACAGACTAATATGTAAAAAATATAACTTTTTTGGAGATCTAAGAGTGGATATTGTAAATAACAGGGTTAGTTTAACCAATTTACGAAAAAGAGTTTATTCTAACCATATTTGCGACTAATTTACTGAATGGAATTATTAATTGATGATTTCATTAGCATTGCATTCATATAAATTGTAATGAAAGTGTTTTCATTACATCTGAAAAAAAAAATTATAATGATTTTTTTAAGTTTCATTAATTAATGGTAATGTTATTAAATTACATAGCAATTAATAATTAACAAATAATTGCAATCGACAGATAAACCTTTTAAAATCGTTAAATGGGGATGGAAAATGCTCGCTACAGCTCATGATAATTTTAAAAAATTAGGGAATCTAAATAAATAATAGGTTTTAATTTACCTATTCATTCTGGTTCATAACCAGGTAAAGTACAACGAAATGGAATTAAATGGGGAACGAGTGAAATTGGAACACTAAGCAATCGGAACGAAATGAAATGGTACGACAAACGAAATGTACATCATCGGTGTGAGTTGATTTGTTTAAAGTAAATACGGATCCCTTCTGGATCTACCTTATTTGTGTAGTCGTAGTATGATATTCACCAAATTTTGTAAAATGGCCAGCATTTCGAAAAAAATTCTCTCCATTAGAGCATTAATATACTACGATAATGGAATAGGCCAGGTCCGGGAGACATCCTGAAGGATCTATTTTTTTTTATAAAACAGTAGAACGGGAAAAGAAATTTTTAGAACATAAATTGATAAAAAAAAATACTAGTCACCCTGTGAATGTTTTAAAAAAATTCCTACCTAATCTGTTTTATAGAAGGGCGACCATTGCCTAGCTTGCAAAAATTTTGTACAAGCTTGCAAAATTTTTTCCGTACAAAATGGTACTTTTTGCGTTTTTTTAATTTTTTGTATACTTTTTCTAAAAAAGCAGTAACAAAAAGTGGTACTAATGGAAAGAGATTTCAAATTCACTTAGGGCTGTCAAGTTCCCATAAAATATCCGTTATTAAATTTCATCTTATTTTTTCTTTTTACATATGCTGAATTTCTTGGATTTTAACGAACTTTACCCATACCCTCTTTTGCTACTTTTTAAACAGCTTGGCAAGATTGTGAAAAATATAGCCAATATGCATAACAAACTTTCCAGCCAGAAAAACGCTGTCTTTAAACTAATTAATACAAAAATCAATATATGGTACATAAATGCTAAATAAAAAAGTGTAAAGAAAAATCTTTTTATTTATTATCCTATCCATTTCCCTTTTTTCTTTTTGTTAGATTTTTTTTATCTTAACCACACTAAACACCTGCCTGATAACCAATAGTATAATATCAAACTAAAACGCAAATTAAATTGAATTTTCTACTTAGAACCGCTACAATTGATACGAAATTTCCTGCATGTATAGAAAAAATGAAATGCCAACAACAAGAATACCATTACTTAACACTAATAACAAAAATATCTACATAAAATACTATATGAATTGGTTAGCGAACGGTTGGCTGAAAGCAAGCTAAAAAGAAAATAAAAATGATTTTAACATTTTGCCCTTAAACAAGATATTTTTAAACACTTTTCTTTACCCCCACCTCCTGCCATCAGTCAACCACTTACAATGTTATAACTTTGGGATATCACTTACACCATCACCACCACCACCACCTTAACTTAACATAACAAGTTGAAGATGAAGGGAAATATTGACAATAAAAAAAATACTTTTGAATTTAATATACCTAAACAGATTCAATTTGATACTTTTTCCTTTAATACATTATGCAAAATTATTGCCAAAACATATTGAAAAAAGCAGAAAAAAAAACCGTAAAGAAAAAATAAATTTGAATTCAAATATCCTGCTTCTAATGAAAGGATATTATATCGTCGGATATAGCTGACAATATGATTACTCTATAATGTTTGTATGATTACTCTATAATGTTTGTATGATTACTCTATAATGTTTGTATGCTGGCAAAAAAAAAAATCCAAATTCCAATATTTTTTAAAATTTATTTCTTATTTATATTTTAAAAAATATTAGTATTAAATTTCGTCAACCACAATTGCCCAGGTTGCCATTCCATTGTTGGCCTTTCTGAAAAGGCTGCCACTGTAATTAAATAATAATCGAAAATGAAAATGTACGTCTTCAGTTAAGAGGTTTTATAACCGGATATTTTGAGTAATATTCCTTTAACTAGAAATGTCGTTAAGTCCATTGTGTTTTATGACCTGAAACGATTTTAAATATTGAAACTGACGTTTTATTTAGAACAGTGAAGGGCAACACACATAATTTCACATTTACGCTTGTGTGTGAAGCAGCAAAAAACGAAGTTCATCTTGAAGTTCACTTGTTTTACACTGAAAAAACTTTTCATTTATCGAAAGTAATTTTTTTTTGTTTTCTTAGTATTAGTATTTTCATATGAACTTTTTAATAAACACTCAAAATATATTCACAGTTACTGACCGTAGTTTATTTAAAAAGTTATTCGTGATTTGATTTTAAGTGATTAAATAGTTACAATACGAATTTTCAACCCTTTTTTTACATTTAATTGAAGAACTAATAATAATATTTTCAATTAAAATGGTTTGATAAATTTTTTTTTTCTTTTATAGTTAATGAAATGATAGTTTAAATGAACAAATTAAATGAAAAGTTGTTTATTTTTACAGTAAATTTTAATGAGATTTAAAAAAAGAGCTAAATATCATTTATTTTGAAGGATTTTGTAGTTAGAGTGTTGACAGTTAAAAAAAACGGAATAAAAGAAAAATCATTGCCATAAAAAATCATTTTTCCAATTATCAAACAAACATTTTGTTCAGCGTGATCTTACTTCAGCAAGTTCTGAACGACAAATTATTTGATTTACTTTGACGAAATGACAACAAAGCTACAGCCGAACGTCAACTATAGTGCACGTAGCATTTTGTAGCCTATACACGCTCGGTGGTTTGATGATTTTAACTCTGCACACCATATTGCTTGCTCCACATTCCTTGGTTAAATCGCCTAAATTTACTGTGTTACAAACGAAATTCCGAACCTAATATATTCACTTCTAATGGTATATATTTCAAAAAAGAAGACGAAAAACATGATTCAACGAATTGGAAAACACTCTGGGAGTATAAATGACTAGATGCTGTTACTGCTGCTAGTGCTATTATTGTATTATATCAATAACTGGTGGTAACAAAAGAAATGAGGTTCGACTTTGGGTTGTATTCAATATTTAGTATTTTGAATGATTTTTATGATACGAGTATAAAAAATTTTCATATACATACATATCTTAGTATTTTAAAGGATTTACTTCCTTTCATACTTTTTATGCACTTGTATACAGACATAAGCATAACATAATGTATGAATATGTAAATTGACAAACAAATCACTCTAGAGTTTATTTTTTTCGTTCTTTTTATGTGAAAATTATCCTTAAGGGAAATGGATTATAAGGAGGAGGTGAAAGTTAACATATATTTCTCATACACATACATAGCTTGAAGCGATTTTTTTTTTGCCGCCAAAAAAAAAAAAAAAGGAAACAAGTTATTGATAAATTTTTCGTTCTTATATTATTCATAAAGTATGTGAAATAAGTTTAAGCAAAATCTCTAAAGTAATTTTATTAACATACAATGCTTATATTGACATGACCCTCTCTCTATTTCTTCTCTCGTTAAGGAGAATGGGTAAAGAAAAGTGTCAGTTTATGTCATAAAAAGTATCAGATTTCTTTTATTTAAAAAAACTTTTATAAGTTTATGCTTTTTTCAAATTTTTTTATTTTGGAAATTTGCAACTGGCTTAAGTAATTTTATTGTTATCCTTATAATGATGATGATATGTATGTATGTTTGTTCGAGTATACGATATGTTTTCAAGCATATATATTCGTTAAAGTGTTACGCCTTCAGGATATGACATGTGAAAAGTTTACATTTGTTATTCGTTATTTTTTATTTTCTTTTCAAGTATTAATGTTAATGTAATGTTTATCCTTAGGCAGGGTTTCATGTGTACGATTATGACTTTAAATTGATTTAATTTTGGCTTTTCTATATATACCCAGTCACAAATTGACAACGCTCTAAAAATAATTCACAAACGGTACAAAAAAAAAAAAACAATTCGCTGGTAGAGTAAAGCTTTTTAAAAAACATATACACTCTGTTTAAAAAGGTTTACCGACAGAAGGGCCTGTGTACAAATCCGTTTAGGAAAATTTTTTTAGTTGGTTTGTTTACAAAAAAATAAAAAAATTGGTTTCAAAATATATTTTAAGATTTTTTTTTCATTTTCCGACGTTGGCAAGTTTGTTCCAAAATGCGATATGCTAATGTTGACATTTTAGTGAAAATTTATATTTATACCACATATTTTTTGGTTTCGGTTGTTGTTACGTCCTATGCTATCAAGTATTGTATGTCTCAGTAGCTTTTTGTGAAAGACAGAGCCTTTGTCTGTTAATCTGATGGTCTGAGTTCGAATCATGGGACGTCTAAAAACTAAAAATAAACTCTTTTAAAATTTAACTTTGAAAAATCTATTTTTAGACTACCTATCTTTAAGGTTTGCCAATTTTATGACAACGTTGATTTTTTAACTGGGAATGTAAGTGACACGAACAATAAACTTTATTAATTTTATTTAATTTTAAAGCCAATTGCATTAAAAGTAGCTTTGCATGAATAAATTATTTATATTTTGGGATTGATTGCGCCAAATTTAAAGTGTTTAAAAGTTTTCAAAGTTACCTCTAATTCCAATTCAGGCACTCAATAAGGTAAGTTTTTAACGATAGGAATACGTAGAATCGAATGCAACGGTGCTCAAATGACAGGTCACGCATGACTGGAGGTCATAAAGGGTCCGTGAAAATTTCGGAAAATATACTATACATACAAGTATTATTCTTTTGAATTAGAATTCTACTTCATAATTGGAATATAATAAACATGATTGGCAAATACTAACCCTAAAATAACGTTGCAGATACAAAATCCCTATCGATATCCTTAAACTACCAATTACGAAATAACTTAAAATGCTGTTAACATTAAAATATT